>MU195400.1:1981-15808 GCA_016904865.1 Pissodes strobi
ATTGCTACAGAAAGGAACAAACTTTTATTAAAATTGTCGGTCATACTCAGCCATATTGTTAAAAAATATATATATATTTTTTTAACAATATTTCCTTTTTTTTCTCCATTGCTATTTACATATCATCTCCTATCTTACGAGTTGTTTTGCGCCTTGTTATCACCATTCTGTCCTATTTTGTATTTGACCTATATTCGATAATTAAATCTGAGATTATAATTTCATAACGCATATTACGTTTGAAAATTAGGCTGTGGTTTTTATTATATTATGATGTCGGCCAGCGGCTTATTTGTCCATTAATACATTAAGTTGATTAATTTTAAGGCTTGCCAGCTTGGCTGCTTGGTATTCCAAACCTCAAGCTTCGTTCCAACGATCCAATATACCTCAAATACGTATCTAGATACTTGGAGAAGTTATTTGCTATCATAGCACCCCTTCAATTCACGAACGGCGGTCCAATCATTGCTGTGCAAGTCGAGAACGAATATGGGAATACTTGGAACATTGACCCTGACTACCTACGTGCATTAGCAAAGGTAAGCAAGCTGTGACTCCCCAAATATTACTTAAATAATATTAACGGACGTGAAATGCATCCTACTACCTGGATATGACGTACCTGATTTGTTATCAAAGCAGTTAAACAGGCTATAGAAGCCTAATAGTGATTTATCTCTCGGAAAGAGGTAAAGTATTTTTTCTTCAAACGTCAGTAAATCCGTCATTACTCGACTGTGTAGGCGGCCGTGAAGTTTCGTTTTTCCTCCGCCGGAGCTTTACTTTTCACTTTTCCGCCGGCGGAGGTAAAAGTGTTGTCATAGCAACATAGATACAATACAAACACACAACAAAATAAGCGTCAACAAGTCAAGATTTATTAAACTACAATTTGTATTTACACTCAATTTGTGACTGCATTTCTAAAAATCACTAATTTAGGAACAAATTGGTTATTATTTAATCGAACTTACTCAATAACTGCTTATCAATACGGAATTAAAACGCAATCGGAGACGTAATCTTAAAAAAATAATTATTGTTGACAGTGTCCACTGACAGCTTTATGTTACATTACTATAGCAACAACCTGTGCCTATTCACCGACACCGGTCTTAGCCGCCTTGCGAACCCACATCTTTAATAATAATTAGATATTATTACTATTAAAAAGAGATGGTTTTGCATTAATTTGTCGACATTTGAAGAAAAAACGGCATATTTTATTTGGAGGAAAAGTTACTTTTCATGGCTTGCTCTCTATTTGGTAATAGAGGCTGGTGCCTCACTCCGTTCGGCTGTTAAACACGAGCGCGCCATGAAAAGTATCACTTTTCCTCCATATAAAATAATATACTATTGCCTCCAGCCGAAACGATGAAATATTTTGCCTCCCGTCGAGAAAAAAGTACTTTGCCCGTCGGGAAGAAGAAACATACTTTTGAAATAGATTTAGAGGGAAGAAATTCTCACTTTCCGATAGGGTCATAGAATCATACATTTTGCTATGACCACCTCTGAAAATGAGAAAAAAGTACAGTTAATTTGGCTAGAAAATGTCTTAATCACAGGAGTGTAAAAAAAAAATTTTCATATACCTACATTAGTGCATAAATGAATTCTAGTAGAATTTCACTTTATAAAATGAACTGAATATTTTCATAATTTTGATGGAAAAACTATACCCCAATGAGTATTAACATTATGTAGTCAGAAATTATTATAGGACGGTTAGTTTCAAGTAGTATCGTAATAATATTATATATTTTTAACATATTTCAAATTTTTTTACATACTACTGTGTTATGTAAATTGCTTTTATTTTGATTTTTTTTGACTCATATTATTTAGTTCTGGGTAGTAGAAAAAATATTTTATATAACTCATGCGTAAAGAATCATTTTCTTATAAATTTAAGAAGTGCTTTTTATGTCATTTTCATAGATACTCACAGGAAAAATAATGTGCATTACCTTAGATTAAAGGACTTTTTTAACCTCGCGTGAAGAAAAATACCGCATTCCGCACTTGTCAGGAAGATGACTATTTATAGCGCGGAAATGTTCCAATATACAGTCCGTTTCATGGTTCTAGAGCTACGACGTCTGAAGAGGCAGAGGGGAGAATTGCACATAAAAACTCGGCTAACGCTTGATATCATAGTACGGGAGTCCTATTTTTTACAGATTTAGGAATGCATGGAGCCCCCGAGGGCGAAGCCCTAAAATTGGGCCCTATGTCTTAAAAGGGGGCCCCTGGTATGAGAGTCCCATTTTCTACAGTTTTGCAAAAAGGGGCTCCTGGGGGTCAAGCCCTAAAATTGGGTCCCCTTTTTTAGAGATCTGGGAATGGGGCCTCTGAGGGCGAAGCTCTAAAACGGAGACGAAGCCCTTTAATCTAAATACCCGAATAAGCGTGTGAAAAGTATACTTTGCACACGCCGCACAGTGATTCAGATTTTAATTCCAGCTGGACAAAATTATTTACTGTTAGTAAATAACTTATTTTGCACATTAAAAAGGCCTATTTTACGAATCTTAGAGAGTGCGTAAAGTAAATACTTTACGCACGGTAGTAGAAAAAAAAATGTTCGTATACCTACATTAGTGCATAAATGAATTCTAGTAGAATTTCACTTTATAAAATGAACTGAATATTTTCATAATTTTGATGGAAAAACTATACCCCAATGAGTATTAACATTATGTAGTCAGAAATTATTATAGGACGGTTAGTTTCAAGTAGTATCGTAATAATATTATATATTTTTAACATATTTCAAATTTTTTTACATACTACTGTGTTATGTAAATTGCTTTTATTTTGATTTTTTTGACTTATATTATTTAGTTCTGGGTAGTAGAAAAAATATTTTATATAACTCATGCGTAAAGAATCATTTTCTTATAAATTTAAGAAGTTCTTTTTATGTCATTTTCATAGATACTCACAGGAAAAATAATGTGCATTACCTTAGATTAAAGGACTTTTTTAACCTCGCGTGAAGAAAAATACCGCATTCCGCACTTGTTAGGAAGATGACTATTTATAGCGCGGAAATGTTCCAATATACAGTCGGTTTCATGGTTCTAGAGCTACGACGTCTGAAGAGGCAGAGGGGAGAATTGCACATAAGAACTCGGCTAACGCTTGATATCATAGGCGGGCGTAGTGTTATTTTTATATACAGGAAATTCGAGTGCATGCATGGGGATCTCGGGAACCGTAAGAGATACGAAGTCGGTTAAATTAAGGCAAAGTTGTGCAATTTGATGCCCAACAAGATGCAGTTTTGAAATTTGAAAAATTTCGAATAGTTCCGGAGATATTCGTAAAAAACCGAAAAGCAGCTATTTTATTTTTATTTTTTCCTGACTTTATTTGAAGATATAATATAACATAAACTTAACATTATTATTACCACTTTTTCCCCTTTATAAAATGGCAGTATCAAATTTCAAATCTGACGTTTCGTTTCCGGGCCCCCATCATCAACTTAATTTTTTTAAATACGGACCTGGATTTTTTATTTCATTTTTTAGAAGCCTTTGGTCTCCCAAAACCAACGATGTATCACACTTGTCCAATAGCGGTAACAAATATTCTCATAAGTGAAATCGGGTCAGAAAAGATCGCCCCATCTCTGTCTAACACATTATCTCTTATGGGAAAAATCTAGATTTGTTGATATATTGATAAGTGTTATACATCGTTGGTTTTGGCAGACCAAAGGCTTCTGAAAAATTAAATAAAAAAGCCAGGTCCGTATTTAAAAAAATGAAGTTGATGATAGGGGCCCGGAAACGAAACGTCAGATTTAAAATTTGATACTGCCATTTTATAAAGGGGAAAAAGTGGCAATAATAATGTTAAGTTTATGTTATATTATCTCTTCAAATAAAGTCAGGAAAAAATAAATATAAAATAGCTGCTTTTCGGTTTTTTACGAATATCTCCGGAACTATTCGGAATTTTTAAAATTTCAGAACTGCATCTTGTTGGGCATCAAATTGCACAACTTTGCCTTAATTTAATCGACTTCGTATCTCTTCCGGTTACCGAGATCCCCATGCATGCACTCGAATTTGTAGCACCCTGTATAAGATTTAAAATTATTTTTTACGCTTGCAAATTACGTTTGATTTTGCCTGTATATTTTTCATAAAAAAACTTGGATTTTATAAATTTCGAAATTTGCCTGCTATGGGGGTGGTTCAGAGAGGTTTAATGTTGGTGAAAAAATTATAATTTTTAAAAAGCTTTTTAACGGATTAAATTTTATTTATAAAATTGGGTGAACTAAATAAATACCTAATGGTACATGTTTTAATTTTCCGAATTGGTCTTTAATTTAACCAGTGGCGTCGGCAAGAAATTTTACCCTTACATTTTTTATTGTATTATTAGATACATTTTTTGTATAGCATAAATGTGTTGACCATATATTTAAACATGTTTTTGAGATTGAAAAAATTAAAATATTAGGAATTAATTTTTTTTTTTAATTATTAATTAAAATATAAGGAATCTTTAAATATTATCCTATTGTGTGAGGGAAGTTCTGGGTGAAAATATACCGATTTTTATTTAATACCACCTAACAGTATTGAATATTGAATTGAATTTCAAAAAACAAAACATGTTTATATTTCTAAACTACAGGAAATAAACAAAAGTTAACTGCAATAAAAGAAGCAAAGCAGAAAAATTAAGATAAAATTAAATATAAAAATCTGAATTATTTTTTCTAAATTTAAAAAAATCAGTTTTTATGTTCCTTCTCACCCCTATCATTCGAATCGGAATAGTTGCTATCACTATCCGAATCCTCATTGTTAACTGAAATTATTAATGGTTCAACCTCCTCCATTATTCGATCTGTTTCCCAGAAGGAATTTTGCAATATTTTTGCCAATCTTCTGGTGTTACCGAAGAAATGTCTTGTTCTATCAACTCCTTTAAAACTTTTATTGACAACTCCCCCGTAAATAGGTGAATTAATTTAGTAAACAATAATGGCATCTACGAACGTCCATGACGACACGAAAATGAGAACTGTGAAGCCTAATTTTGTAACAAATAAAATAATATATTGTGCAACAAGTGCTGATAATAAGCTTTTTCACACGAATGAGACACTTTGAGTGTGAAAAGTCTTTTCGGTACGTATAGCACACTATAAATTTTCTACGACTACTACATACCCTGGAAGTGTGGTAGAAAATTACATGTTATATGGGAAACTTTTTTATTATTGATTTGCCAGAAAATTTTATTCCTAATGAAAGAAACTACGTGTGTAAGATATTCTCGCTAAACTATAACAAGGGGCACAGTCCTAAAATAAGGCCACAGGTGTGGGGTCCCTATTTTCCAAATATTTTGAAAAAGAGGCTCCAGGTGCGAAGCCCTAAAATGAGGCCCCAGGGAGCGAAATTCTAGAATGGGGCCTATGGTACGGGATTCCTATTTTTTACAGATTTAGGAATGCATGGAGCCCACGAGGGCGAAGCCCTAAAATTGGGCCCCATGCCTTAAAAGAGGGCCCCTGGTATGAGAGTCCCATTTTCTACAGTTTTGCAAAAAGGGGCTCCTGGGGGGTCAAGCCCTAAAATTGGGTCCCCTTTTTTAGAGATCTGGGAATGGGGCCTCTGAGGGCGAAGCTCTAAAACGGAGACGAAGCCCTTTAATCTAAATTCCCGATTAAGCGTGTGAAAAGTATACTTTGCACACGCCGCACAGTAATTCAGATTTTAATTCCAGCTGGACAAAATTATTTACTGTTAGTCAGTTAACTTATTGAAGATATTTATCTACAGTGGCGTGTCGTATAGGGGGCCAAAGGGGGCGAATGCCCCCTCCGCCCTTCCGCCTCTAGGTGACCGGGCGCCCCATGCTTCACGAATTAATTTAATTCTCTCAAATCTGTAAAAACCAGACGGTTGGCGCTATAATTATTTTTTTTCTTCAAACGTCAGTAAATCCGTCATTACTCGACTGTGTAGGCGGCCGTGAAGTTTCGTTTTTCCTCCGCCGGAGCTTTACTTTTCACTTTTCCGCCGGCGGAGGTAAAAGTGTTGTCATAGCAACATAGATACAATACAAACAGACAACAAAATAAGCGTCAACAACTCAAGATTTATTAAACTACAATTTGTATTTATCACTCAATTTGTGACTGCATTTCTAAAAATCACTAATTTAGGAACAAATTGGTTATTATTTAATCGAACTTACTCAATAACTGCTTATCAATACGGAATTAAAACGCAATCGGACTCGCAATCTTAAAAAAATAATTATTGTTGACAGTGTCCACTGACAGCTTGATGTTACATTATATTCACCGACACCGGTCTAAGCAAGGCCACCTACGACCGTGGTCTAAGCCGCCTTGCGAACCCATTTATCTTTAATAATAATTGTATATTATTACTATTAAAAAGAGATGTTTTAGCATTAATTTGTCGACATTTGAAGAAAAAACAGCATATTTTATTTGGAGGAAAAGTTACTTTTCATGGCTTGCTCTCTATTACCACGAGCGCGCCATGAAAAGTATCACTTTTCCTCCATATAAAATAATATACTATTGTATGTATCATATTACATGTTCCAGTTTTTATTTAATGCACTATTTTTTGTAAATAAATAATACATAATTATTTATTTTTTGTAATATAATGTCCCTTGTCCCTTCTCACTCTTCTAGAAAATAATATTGGCAATATTCGTTATAATAGGTAGTGTACAAAATTATTTAATATTAAATTCGTAATAATTTAATAAAATTCGAAAATCTTACTTCATCAGTCGAAAGAAGACCGCACAGTGTGGCCAAAGTGAAAAAAACGACTTTCCTGACCATATCGAAACCCCCTGAAAACTATATTATCGCCGTTCATAACTCTTGGGAGGTACATCTTCAAGATATTTCACGTACAGGAGTGCCAAGTAAGGTGCCCGTGAATCGTAGAATCAATAGTTCGCATAAAAAAACGTTGGAAATTACAACAATTAAGGTTCATCTATGCTGAATTTTAGCCGATTAGTGTTGCAGGAAAAAAATGTGTAAGATCAGCTTCTTGTTCATGTTGACAGCAGCTAAACGGTGCTGTTGTTCGTTTCACAAAAAAAAATAATATAAAAGTCATTTTTTGGATGATGGAAGAAAGATTTTTTTGACAAAAAATAAGTTGATTCACCCATTGACTGCCATATAAGCTTTGCTCTGGCTTGCTGCGGTCTGTAACTATTTTTCTAGGCTAGTTTACACCTTAGATAATCACCCCTCAAAGTTTCGTATCCACCTTCATCCACATTTTTTTTTATGCAATTCGAAATATATTAACAAAACTGGGAAAAGAAAGAAAAAGGTGGAAGAAGTCGTTGATAAACCGTAAAATAGATAGAAAAACTGAGAAATGTCCGGATAATGTTGATAAGGTTGATGCAGCTAAACAGTGCTGTTTTTCGTTTCACAAAAAAAATAATATAAAAGTCATTTTTTGATGATGGAAGAAAGATTTTTTGACAAAAAATAAGTTGATTCACTCATTGACTGACATATAAGTTTTGCTCTGGCGTGCTGCGGTCTGCAACTATTTTTGAGGCTAGCTTACACCAGTGGCGGCTCGCGGCTTTGAAAAGTGGGGAAGAGCTACCGACATCGACAGAAGGAACAGCGAAAAATTTTTCGGGTCCACGCCCAAACTGCCAAAATTATTTCATAATTATTACCTGTATTTTTTTAGGTAAAGCATCAAAAAATAAAATATATTCATATTGTATTAGCAACAAAATGATTTGTTGCAAATCACATGTCTACGAAAAGCACACTAAAACTAGAATATATAGAAAATATCTCTTGTATAATACTATAATGGATCAACTGTGGAATGTAAATAAAAAATATTTCCAAGAATTCACGGCGGAATGTCCCCTAATAAACTCGCAATAAACGAAACAACGTGCTTTCGCGTTGATCTGAGAAAGGAAGTGCTACACGCCAGCTCTTCCAATCATTGCAAAACAAACAAATGTACGACCATTACGACGTCATCGTTGTCATGGCAACCAACTAGTTGCGCTTATACTTTTGATGACGCGACGGCTCTCGAGCGATACCTCTTCCTTAAAGGTCTACACAAATGATAATGAGATTGTCACTGCTATCGGCGCGTACGCGAAAAGAAATAGACATTTTCATGTGGGTTCACCTCTGTTTTATTCGATAGTGGTGTTAACGGGCAATCGGCAGGTGGCGAGATTCTTGTTCTTGTTTCATGAAGTTTTGATTTTAATATTTGAAAATAATTGAATTATTAGTTATTAGGAGGGTTACAGATGATTCCTAACTAAGAAAATTTTATCATTGAATCTTAAAATATATTATTTTACTGGTGAATGAATTAATTGTATTTTTTTAAATTACATTTTCTTGAGGAAGTGACACTTCCCCTACTTACGCTGAATAGCCGCCACTGGCTTACACCCTCAAAGTTTCGTATGTATTAACAAAACTGCGAATAGAAAAAAAAGGTGAAAGAAGTCGTTGATAAATCATAAAATAGATAGAAAAACTGATAAATGTCCGGTTAATGTTCATAAGGTTGATGTTGAACTGTTATACCCTATTTCACTGATGTTTTCTAGTTTCCAAAATAAATGAAGTTTGCAAACTGCCAAAATGACAATAATATGCATTTTTTTTAATGGAACACCCGGCGTATTATTGAGTAAAACGATAGACATTTTTCTCCTATTCCATAAGGGTATGTTAATATTTCGTTCAACCGTTTTTGCGATATTTAATTTATAGTTGACTTCAATTTACATTACCTTGATTGTGGGTTGCCATAAATTCTACTGACATGACCTAAATTAAGTGCAAATTTAAACTTAAATGGCGAAAAAACGATTGAAACAAAAATATCATCTTATAGGGTATATTTGTAATCAGGAGAAAAATGTCTATCGTTCTAGTCAATAATATACAGGGTGACCAATTTAAAAAATGCATGTTGCAGTCATTTTGACAGTTTGCAAATACCATTTGTGTTTTTTGACATATGCATAAGATAATAGAGGTAAAATCCTTCAATTTTTGTATTTAAACTTTTTTCATATCTTTAAAATTAAAAGTAGTAGAAGCTCCACTAATTATAAGGAACAGACCCTGTACGTAATGACTAAATTAATTGTTTATACAGGGTGCTACAAATTCGAGTGCATGCATGGGGATCTCGGGAACCGTAAGAGATACGAAGTCGGTCAAATTAAGGCAAAGTTGCGCAACTTGATGCCCAACAAGATGCAGTTTTGAAATTTGAAAAATTCCGAATAGTTCCGGAGATATTCGTAAAAAAACCGAAAAGCAGCTATTTCATTTTTATTTTTTCCTGACTTTATTTGAAGAGATAATATAAAATAAATTTAACATTATCATTGCCACTTTTTCCCCTTTATAAAATGGCAGTGTCAAATTTTAAATCTGACGTTTCGTATCCGGTCTCTGTTAGACAGAGACGAGGCGATCTTTTCTGACCCGATTTCACTTATGAGTATATTTGTTACCGCTATCTCCCAAAACCAACGATGTATCACACTTGTCCAATAGCGGTAACAAAAATATTCACATAAGTGAAATAGAGTCAGAAAAGATCGCCCCGTCTCTGTCTAACACATTATCTCTTATGGAGGAAATCTAGATTTGTTGATATATTGATAAGTGTGATTCATCGTTGGTTTTGGGAGACCAAAGGCTTCTAAAAAATGAAATAAAAAATCCAGGTCCGTATTTAAAAAAACGAAGTTGATGATGAGGGCCCGGACACGATACGTCAGATTTAAAATTTGACACTGCCATTTTATAAAGGGGAAAATGTGGCAATGAAAATGTCAAATTTATTTTATATTATTTCTTCAAATAAAGTCAGGAAAAAATAAAAATTCGGAATTTTTCAAATTTCAAAACTGCACCTTGTTGGGCATCAAATTGCGCAACTTTGCCTTAATTTAACCGACTTCGTATCTCTTACGGTTCCCGAGGTCCCCATGCATGCACTCGAATTTGTAGCACCCTGTATAGGCTATTTTTGCGTTTTTGTGACTAAAATCCTGTATTTCTGCTGTTCTGCACATTATTTATATTTCTATTATTGTAGTTTTCCTGTACTATGTAGCAATATACGTAATTTTTCATTCCGGTATAGCTGTTTGTTGATATTTCGGTGGTATTTTCTAATATTGTCGAAAATCTGACTTTTTTAAAAAATCATATCGAAGCCCTATGCAAAATCCTATAAATTCAATAATTTCTGGCCCTTCAGGATACCCGAAAAAGGTTTTTTCCAAAAAACGACCGCCACACTGTGGACCGGGTCAAAATTAGTCAAAAACTATTATAATATCGAGGGTCAAATAAATGTTTTGGAGTGTGGCATCTGGCACCCGCCGAAATTTTTCTCCTCCAGCGCTTCCCGCTGCTACGAGAGGCGTAAGCACGGGGGGTGGGGTGGGTAGAGGGGGTAATTACCACCCCCCTTCCCAGAACTTGATGTGTAAATTAATTTTGCGTTAAAAAAATTCGGCAGTTTTTTGTCAGGTTTTAAAAATTATTTTTCTGAAAAACCTAAATAATCTAATTATTATTTATTAACGTGGTAATACGGACGGGCGGATAAAGAATAAAGAGTGCATTTCATTTGGGTATTTTGGGTTAGTCAATTAGTTCCGTATTCAGTTGTTAGTTGCGTTTGTCGTTTTTTCGGATTTATATAATTAATAAATTATTTGTATAATTAATAACAGACGATCAAGCGATAAAAGGTGCTGTTAATTATTAAAAATAAGTAGGTAAATATTATAATATTTTATATATTTTTATTTAAAAACGAAATAACTATATACTTATTACAATTACCTAATTAGAATTTTTTATTATTGAATCCTTTATTTGATTTAATGTAAATAATATTCATCGTCATGTTTATGTTTTTTATTCGTTTCCCTATTCACCTCATTCTTGAATATTTAATATATTGGTCACCCCCACGACCTTTTTGTTTTTTAACGATTTTAATGACTTTTGGCCGAAAATTGGGCGTGGCACCCGGAAATTTTTCCGGCGGCGCCCTTTTCCCCGTTTGCCCCCTTCGCCCTTCGACCCACGACACGCTACTGTTTATCTATACATGTAATTTTTGGGCATTTCTGCAATAAACGCGGGGTATATTTTTTAATCAGAAATTAGGTTATAGATATATACAGGGTGATTCAGAATCGGTCCGTAGTTTTATTTTTGACCTTTGCCACAGAAGTGAAAGAAGCTAAACTGTTAGCGTAAATGAGCACATTTTATAGATGTTATTTACTTAATTATTAGTCAAATACATAAAATTATTAAAATACAGGGTGTTGCAAAATCCATCAACAGTTTATTTTGATATGTGTCGCAGATCTGAAAAACTTAACTATAAGTCTAAGCACTACACTATGTAACTATTATTAACGTATTTAGTCAGTTAGTTAAAGTTTATATAGGGTGCCTCATAATATACCCAATTTAGCGATTTTATTTACAAACGCAATAACAATTTTACTTTATTTTGTATTAGGATCAAAACTTTTGATTGTAATATAACATATTCTTGTAACATGTTTAAAAAGCAACACTGAAAAGAAGCGGATAAAATCTAACCATTTCGATTAAACGGAAAGCAATAGATAGTATTAACAAAAAATTTTTTAATACAAATTTTTCAAAATTTTCTAAAAGTAACAAATGATGTTTTGGCTACATACTTATAAAGGCAAATAATTAAAATTGAAAATCTGAGTCGTCAGAAGAATCGCTGTCATAAAAAATATTTTTGTCAGGTGACTTAAGCAAAGTTATCACATCTCTATTGATAATACTTTTTGACTCGGTGGCAAAGTTCTAATGCTGGATATTAATGGATCCGAGGATATTATAAGAATATTTAAGAAGTCTTTCACTCTACGCCTTTGAGTGCGGTTACTCGCTTGGGAAAAAATCATTTTTGGCCGACCAGGTTTCTTGTATGTCGAGAAGTTTAGTTGTCCTTGAAGCCATTTTTTATTTTTTTCAATAAATTCTGCTAAAAATCTTCGACTCTCTTTCTATTTTTTCAGTAGCAGAATAGAGAAACTTTAGCTTACCCTGTATAATTTTTAAATATTCATTGTTGATATGTTTATCTTTAATTTGATCTTTTACCAATTGCAATAATTTCGCTTGCGATTGTAACATTGTTGGTTGAAATGTATCGCCTTGTTTCAGGACGTTAAACAAAACTGCACGTTTATTGCATCTCTCTAAAAAAGAAGTGAACAGTCTGTAAAAGGCAAAAAAAGGCAAAAAAAGACAAGCAAAACGAACGTCATTCCATAGCATAGATCCAAAGGAACGTCTTTTAATGAATTATATTTAATAACTTTTGATAACTTGAAGGCGCAAGCTTTCCATTTTGTGGTTTTAAAAAAATTGGTAACGTTCTGCATGTGCTCCAAAAAAATGCTATCAGAAGGAAAAAATATTTGTTACAAAGGAAGTGATATGTGAAAATTTTAAGTAAATATCTGGCAAAATCACATCCATTTCGAAAAATCGCTCACTGTTCACCAGGATGCACTCAAGCCATGCTGCAACTGACATTTAACAATAAACAATTGCTTTTCCTTACTGACTCACCGCGACGTGGTGAGATTTGCGCTTGAAATTTTGACTAGTAACGATCAGTTTTATAAAATTATTTCCAATGATTTAAGTTGCCTGGGTAATGTGCTTTATTATTTTGGTTATATTAAATAATTTCGCACACTGAAAAAATAATACTTCTGTCCAGCTAGAAGTAAATATGGAATCACTGTGCGCCATGTGCAAAGTATACTTTTCATACGATGTTTGAAATGTCCAGTTTTCAAGAGCAGTTGTTAGTGCGTTTTTGTTTATTTTCAGGGCAGTCATAGAAAAATATTGTTTCAAAGTTCGGTATGTTTTGATTTAGAGACGGAAACGTCACACAGTATATGTATAATAGGCCAGGGTTATTTCAAGTCACTTCTTTAAAATGTTATTACAATAATTTTAATTTATAGCATGGAATTTCCAGATAAAAATATTTTTTTCGGTGTTCCTTCTACGCTTCCGTACTTACCCCAGCGTAAAGCACTACTCTCTCTAATTTAATTTTTAGAGATACCCGACAAAAAGTATTTGTTTCCTCTTCATCGCAAACCCTATATATATATATTGGCTATAATCTCTCTTGTTTGGCTATGAAGAGTTTTTCCCTGCGTATATTTATTCATATTTAGCACCTTTTTGCTACGCCGCTGAATAGAACCTTCGACAACATGCACTAAAACAGAGTTTTATCCACAATACCGAAACAGAATTTTAGCACTCGACGCGCGTTTCGCTAACCATGTTAGCATCATCAGGAGATGATTAAAACTAAAATTAAAATCTACCTAACTCTCTTTTACACTACTGTTTGCTTAATCAAGCGAAACTAAAAAGAACCAATCCTGGATTCCCACTAGTCACGCTTGATCAACCAATACAATGGACTATAGGGAATAGGCCCTCTATCTCTATTTAAACTATTCTTACATTTAATAATTTCCATACTTTCATATGCGTTTAATAATCTCCTCTCAGTTATATTATGAATTAATTTTAAATTTTTAATTGTTATTCTATGATTATTATTAAAAGCATGCTCGGCAACACTTGATTTTTCTGTTCTACCATACTTTAAATGAGCTATATGTTCTTTGAATCTCGTTTGTATAGAT
>JAEQML010071964.1:0-15808 GCA_016904865.1 Pissodes strobi
ATATATATAAAGTATGAAGTGTTGTTCGCTCCGCATCTGGGCCCGGACGTCTCTGATGGGACGTAAAAGCATAAAGCATCAGTAGGTAATCAATTTGGTTCTTAGTTCTTACACATTGAGGAAAATCAAGAACCTTACGAAAGTTTCGATAATAAAACTATATTACATTCGTATCGTATATTCGTATGTGCTAGCAAAAATGCATATTGTGCAATCTTATATTAATTATAAAATAACCTGATTACCTAATGTAATAATAATTGTCAAATAAGCTGTGCTGGGCGTTTGCAATATATGCAGAGCCAGAGACAACAATATATGTGCATTGCTTAGCAATAACAAACCATTTATCATTGTCTTTCATAGTTCAGAAAATATAAAATGATGTCAATACCCTTGTGACTTGTGACCTTAGCATGTCCCATGTCCCCCAGTTTTATACATTATCTATGTCACCAGTACAGAAATACATCGTATCGCGCATCCAAAGATTAACCTTAAACAGACACGGGACACGGTCACAAATTGTCACAAAATATAAATCAGGGGAGGGACTGCAGGGAGCGCAATGTTGCCAATTCTTGGCAACATTTTGCATTAGCCAAACCATTTTCTTTAAAGAACAAGCGTATAGAATTACCCATGTTTTTACGTTTCAGTATTTGAGCAAAATATGCTTTCAATGGCTCTGGTGGTACCATTCCGTGGTTGTGAAACGGCGGCCCGCGTTCGATTCACTTAACCTTAAACAGTGCCAGTCATAAAATATAAGCACAGATTATATTCACATACCAGACACATGTGGCACGGCACATATAACAACCAGCAATATCACATCTTCTTTTTTCGCATCTGCGCAAGTCCGCGCGCAATATATTCCTTGGTAGGAAATCCATCAAACTGCCAGCAGCGGCGTCGTGTTTTTACGACTGGTTTATTTTATTGCTATTGGAGTTGAATCGAAACTATAGGCGGGGATTTGTCAAATAATTGACATTGTGAGAGACGAACGTTGTTTATGACATTGTGTAATGCAAAAAGCCATGGTGTTTAAGCAATAAGAACTTGTACAAACCAAGAAGAATTTCTTTAGATTTCCTGCTCATACAACAAGGTATACATATATTTCATAACCCATTGATATTTGAAATTTTATATTACGGCTCTGTTAAAGGAAAATCATACTTATATATATTTCAAATCCAGCCCTGACTTTTCCTACCCAACTGACATTAACAAGGTCAAATTTAATTTTTCGCCTGACAAGTCGAGTAATATTGCTGGTTGTTATGTGTGCCGTGCATGTGGTATGTGAATATATTCGGTTGCGGTCATCGAGATAAAATAAAAGGAGGCGCTATCACCGTTTGAATAATACAATAGAAGACGGTATCGGTAGGCGTGGCTAAGTGTAGGAACAATATGGCTACTTTATCAGAGACGAACTAAGTAGATTTTTTTATATTATTTTCATTCTTAGTTTTGAATTATTTCAATTTAAAATGTCGCATGCACACGCACACGCATAAATCGAGATTACCTGACGGAAAACCTTCGTTACCTACTTAGTTAAAAGTTATACATAACAGTTAAAAGTTATACATGTTAATATGGTTATCCTAATTAAGCGTTTACCATTAGCAACTGTTTCATTATTAAAGGTACAAATATGCTTAAGTTATAGAAAAAGTAGTGTGGAACGTGTTAGAAATTCGGTTTTCACATTTGTATAACTTTATGCCACCAAACTATCCCACTCCTGTGAAAAGAACTATTTGCAGCAATTGTTACAGATTCTGCAGGCTAATTTAAGAGCGCAACTATAAAAAAAGCAAATCAAATTTTATAAAAGCTCATTTATTTATTGACCTTTAAATGATACATTCTTGTTACATTGATGTCTTATACTAGTTTCTTTACTCTGCTTATTTATACCTAAATAAATTATTCTAATATGTAAATACCTTTCATTGACACTACTTTTGATCCACAAAATTCTGTGACTGTCAAATACAGATTAGTCGAAACTGTGTGTAACTAAATTAGAAAATGTATTTCAAAACACAAAATTCTTAAAAAAAAACGCATTAAATAGGTTATAAAAAGAGATGCCCCCAAGACCCAAAATAAAAATTTCGCGTTTTAAAAATACACCAAAAAATGCTTTAAATACGGCTCTGTTTCTTGTTTATACTAGCCTATGAAACGTTATTTCCGCAGATTTTTCCTTGTCTATACCGTCTCTGCTACAGCAACTGCGCATAGTAGAAGGCACCATAATGATTTACTCAAAGCTAGCAAAAATACCACAAAAATCTTTAAAAAACACAATTTAAGCAGATAGAAACCTCTCTCTCGATGCGATGACAGAGGTGTAGTAACAATATGGCGGAAGTGAACATACGTCGGTCACGTGATGTCGCCTCCTTTATATTTTATCTCGATGGTTGCGGTATAATAAACTGTGAATTAAGTCAGAGGTGGACACCGTTGCCAATTCTCAGTTCCCATTACTTCAACAGAGTATTATTAACCTCACGCATGACCCTCCGCTCGATCCGGGGCGCAACCAAACAAAACCAACCCAACCGGTTCAAAAAAAGAAACAAGCATAATCCTTAAAGAGGCTCTGGGCGATTGCCGTTCAGCGAAGCTCACACCTTTGTTTAAAGACAATGCCCACACGTAAAGCAGCAGCAGCAGCATAACCTTTAAAGAAAATAAGCAACATGTATTACCACCATATATATATAAACTAATATATCGCTAATCCAAACCAAAAATTGAAGCCACAACTAAAAGACGGAGCTATTTAAAACTCGCATAAGTCGGTCTTTGTTATTCAGTAAGTTCATACTGCGCAATCGTTAGAAACGCTCTGTGATTAGTTGAAAATATATGTAACAGCCAATAAAGTTATCCCCCTGATTGGCGGTAGTTTATTGGATTTAAATTATTGCCGCTTGCAGAGGTTATTTTTTAAAGCGGATATGCTTATTTGCTGTTTATTTTCAAAGCACAAAGACTCTAAAAATGTCTAAAAACAGTTTTAAATTGAAATTACAATTTAATGTGCACAAGATACGATACGAATCACACGACGCAATAAAACACAGATGGATCGATAAACGGAACACGGGTCGGGGCACGGCCACCTATACGACAACCAAATTGATGGTCGATTTATTTGTTTACATTAATATTTGCAGTCAGTTTTTTCAATTATTTTATAACGTGTAGATATTATAATTATATTTCGAAACGGTTTCTTGTGGGAGATTCCATGTAAGCTACCTAGATGTCCTTCATATTTAAGTAAAGATGATGAAGAGAATGTCCACACTAAACGCAGAAAGATCAGATTGAATGTTGAGAAATGGAAAGGGGCTATTGCTGAAAGTTTGGATAGAGCAACTACTTACAACGAAATGAAGCAATATCTTTTACTGCGCTACATGAAGCTGATATCAAGATTAATGAACTCGAGGATGGATAGTTGAAAGGAAAAGGAAACTTGTCCTTTTTCTATTTAAATGAACCAGCTGAAGGGTACCCAAGTGTGCAAATGTCTGTGTTTCTGTCAGGTCAGAAGACTTGAAGTGTTTGTGGAAAATTTGTTCATTCAAAAAACATTGTGTTCGGACAAGTCTGATATAAAACTATCAGTATGTGCGGCTTGAGTATATTAAGTACTTTAGATAAAGTGCTTCATGAAGCCAAAATAGTTTTGATTGGCAATAAAAATGAAGATGATATAACATCAACTATAGAACTGTAACTTTAGTAACTATTGTATTTTGTAATTGTATGTGTATTTGGGCAACCCTTGGTCTGTTGTGGCTCACATCTGTAGATTCCACTAGGCCAGAGACTTAATCCCTTTCATGTAATCGAATAGCTGTCTGGGGGTGGAGAGTTTGTCTAGTTTTTTCCATTGCCAGATAGCATAAAACAGGTGACTGTTAACATTATAAACCCACACATTTTACGCTATTTTGATATTCTTTGGGTGGATTATCGTAGATTGGACACTTTTACAATTAACTAACCATGGGAGAATCATTTTTTTTATAAAAAATCATTAAAAACTTGTAAAAAACTTCTATAAATGCTACTACTTTTCACTGCGGACTTTCAATTTATTATTTTGTTTTTATTGAAATCGCGCAGACGGCGCAGGGCAGGTTTGTAGACCCCGCTGGGTTGCCACATTTATTCTTTAATTCTATATGATTTTAAATTGAAAGGGTATATTTTATTTCCCAGTTTGACAATTTTATGTTAGTCAATACATCAAAATTACAACAAATAATGTAAAAATAAAGAACACAATTCAAAATAAAACAGTTACGGGAATAGTGGGCGCGCGCACACTTGGGTTATTTTGTGTATTTATGGATTAATCACGGTTCTCTAGTTCATTAGCGTCTTGCCGCTGTGGGAAGCCTGATCCTCGTCAATGTTGTTTACACATATTTTCACTTCACGCGTTTGTATAAAACGTTTGGAGAAAAGCAGGGATGTGAGAATTTGGCTGAAGTGGCAAAGCTCGCGTCTCTAGAACGCAAAGTAATTGGTTCGACGCCCGGTCGTTGCAAGTCCCTTTTTATTGGATTAGTTAGTTTGGGTTAGTTTTTGTTGGTTGCGCCTCGCAGCGAGGGGAGGGCATTGTATGAAGTTAAAATGTAAAAATACAAATGTAAACATTAAAAAACGCATGTAGGGCCATAAACCGTGCAGTTCGGCAGAAGTCGGGGATCAACTTTCGCTTAGCTGAAATCAGTTATGTAAAAAATATTTATTTATTTAGTATAGAGAAACCTCCCCAAATACAAAATCATAAAAAAAATTCTGCGAAAATGCATCATTTTCATTTTTTCGACTCTAGAATAACTGAAATCAGTTACCTACGTGAAAACATGTTTCTGTTTTACATTCTAAAATTTTTTCTAAACATAATACCCCAAAAAACTTGTTGCGGAAATAAGGCATTTTCATTTTTTGCGTTAGTTTGGTTAGTTTAGGTTACCATTGGTTAGTTTGGGTTAGCTTAGGTTAGTTTCGTCTCGTTTAAGCCTTTCTTCACGCAAGCCTAGGCGATACAATTTCGCATAGCTTTGGTTAGTTTAGGTTAGCTTTGGTTAGTTTGGGTTAGCTTAGGTTAGGTTCGTGTCGTTTAAGCCACTACGCCCTCGCGCGAAGAAAGGCTTGCGCGAAGCGCAAGCCATCCTTCACGCGAGCCTTGCGAAACAATTTTGGTTAGCTTGGGTAAATTTGGGTTAGCTTTGGTTGGTTTGGGTTAGTTTCGTCTCGTTTAAGCCACTACGCACTTGCGACAAGAAAGGCTTGCGCGAAGCGCAAGCCTTTCTTTACGCAAGCCTAGGCGAAACAATTTCGCTTAGCCTTGGTTAGTTTAGGTTAGCTTTGGTTAGTTTGGGTTAGCTTTGGTTAGTTTCGGTCAGTTTGGGTTAGCTTAGGTTAGTTTCTTGTCGTTTAAGCCACTACGCACTTGAGTGAAGAAAGGCTTGCGCGAAGCGCAAGCCTTTCTTCACGCAAGCCTTGCGGAAAAATTTCGGTTAGCTTGGGTAAATTTGGGTTAGCTTTGGTTAGTTTGGGTTAGTTTCGTCTCGTTTAAGCCACTACGCACTTGCGACAGAAAGGCTTGCGCGAAGCGCAAGCCTTTCTTTACGCAAGCCTAGGCGAAACAATTTCGGTTAGCTTGCGTTAGCTTTGGTTAGTTTGGGTTAGCTTTGGTTAGTTTGGGTTAGCTTTGGTTAGTTTAGGTTAGCTTTGGTTAGTTTGGGTTAGCTTAGGTTAGTTTCGTCTCGTTTAAACCACTTCGCACTTGCGTGGCGCATGCATTTCTTCACGCAAGCCTAGGCGAAAACAATTTCGGTTAGCTTGGGTTAGTTTGGGTTAGCTTTAGTTAGTTTGGGTTAGCTTTGGAATATGGGCTAGTTTTGGTTAGTTTGATATAGTGAAGAGACAAGCGCGCTTGTCTCTTTACTTTGGTTAAATAGGGTGAGTCTCGATTAGTTTCGGTTAGTCTGAGTTGGTTTTGGATACTTTGGATTAGTGTCGGTTAGTTTGGATTAGCTGTGGGAGTTTTCGCGTTAAAATGTATTACTAAACAGCCTCATTTGTGACTTTTTTCAATTTTTGCCGTCAAAATTGCTCTGCGCAATATGTAACGTGTCACAAAACACTTTTAATTAGATAGTATTACATGTCACACAAAAAAATTTGTAAAATTCAAAAAGTGCGCAAAGCAAACATTTACCGAGATTTTTTGTATTTTGGTTAGTTTTGTTACTTGCGATTTTTTGTATTTGTTAACAATTATGGTGTTACATAGATTATGATATATATTTCGGTTTGGCAACACTGCAAACATTTCGTGTTCTTCATTGTTCTGTCAATAACCTTATTATAAATTATTATAGTTTTCGTATTGAAAGTAGTGAATATTAGGAGGAAAATAATTGTAAGGTCAAGTTTTCCAAGCAAATTTTACTTTTAATCTATTCTAGACAGCATAAGCGATGGATTAAAATTGAAAAAAAACTGAAATGGTTGGGTTTATAATATTAACAGGACCCCATAAAACATGCTCCATTGTTTCTTTGCCCTCCAAGCACAAGCGGCATCCCGTTTCTTTGGAAAGCCGTATATCTTGTTCATGTGACGAACTAACTAGATAAGCACTTGTATTTTTACTAAAATGGCTTGCATGAAGATTAGAATTCAACAGTGTCTGTCTAGAACAGCTAGTAAAATTGAGCTGCTTCGAAACCTTCGGTTTGCTTTTATTGTTGCAATACTTATTGGTTCATACAACTGCTTTGCATTTTATTCACAGTACTTATACAACATAGAAAAATCACTGCTTTTTGTATTTTTATATGTGATATTTGTTTTACTTAACATGAATTAAGCTAATTAATCATTTTATTTTATCATGTATTCTGTTATTGCTACTTAAAAAGATTGTGCTTGAGTACGTACTGAATAGGTGAACTAACTAAATAAACCATACACTATATATACCTTTTATTTTTTGTGACTCGTTTTACTCTGAGAAATCTACTTGAATACTTATACGTAAAATACTGCCTTTTGCAACTGCTTTGATCTTACAGCATAATACAAAGCAATTATGTTATTCAGATATTCCGTTCATCTACTACTCGTAACTTTAGTTTATCCCTATCTTTGATATGATTTTTATTTCATGTCTATATTTCTCATATTTATTTTTATAATTAATAAACTTGTGTCCAGTTTTACCATATTGTCTTATTTAGGGTTGCCGATTTAGAATCGATCTTTTGGAAGATCGATTTTTTTAAGTTAAAAAATCGATCTTTTGAATCGATTCTCTTTGGGTCGATTTAATCGAAGATCGATCTTTTTAAAAGCGATTTTAGATTTTTAGAATCGATATTTACAATTTTATAATTATGACTGATACTGATATTTTCGGGTTTCGGCCTCGTTAAAATTAATAAATTATTGAATGCAAATAATATGCGATACAGGCAAGGCAATCGGCAACATCGTAATCGCAAATTCGTAACCATATTATTCCGGGAATACCCGCGCGCGTTCGGGAGAATTCTAAAATGCTAAGCTAACTGTAATACTGTCACAGTTTATATCGTACCCGTACGGTATAAACTGTGATACTGCATCGGTTATCGTGCCGCGTGCGTATGACGTATTTAATAACCTAGCCATTATATCATTTTTTCTTTTATCATTGTGATTCAATTGAGGGTGTTTCAGTGAGCCTATTTTGACATATTTTTTGAATTTTTTTTCGTGGTTAAATTGATAGTCCAGTTATTGCTCGTTTTGTAAGCTATAGTGCAGCAGTATTTTAATATAGGTAAGTTGGTTTTAAGTACTTTTAATTATATTTTTAATAGAATAGTACCTATGTGGCGTAATACGTTGCACCTAATCATTAATATTAATGCGTCACAAATTCTTAAGTATTATTATTAACTAACTAACAAACTAAAGATCGATTTTCTTAAAGATCGATTTTACTATATCCGATTTAATCGCGAATCGATTCTGTTGCTTTCGATTTGGATCGATCCCAGGAATCGATACTTTTCTGAAAGATCGGCAACCCTAGTCTTATTTTAAGATTAAAGGGAAGCACTAGGTAGTAGAAGGGCAAGATTTGCTGCTTCATGGCCTTGTATAGGTGGCCGTGGTCGGGGTCGGCCAGTTTAATGCGCGACAAACGCACCAATAAGAACGTTCCGTACAGAGCGTGCGCACAAACAACTTCCTGAATGACAAAGATAGACTTATGCAAAATTGATATTCCCCTCTTTTAGTGTTGACTTCATTTTCCACTCATTGTCCAAATGACGGTTTAGCAGTATATTTCTTTTTAAGTATATGATTACCACCGACGGGATTCGAACCCGGCCCGCCGTATTACAAACAGAATCAGGCCAATGCTACCAGAGCTAATTTGCTGAAACGTAAAAACATAGAGACGTCTAGTTGGTACCGGGAGCCTTGATCCCGAACTCCGCTCGTCAATGTTATTTACACATTTTTTTTTACTCCACGCGTTTGTGTGCGAATTTTCGGGAAAAGCAGGAATGTGAAAGGCTAGCTCAGGTGGCAAGGCTTGCGTTTTGAACTCAAAGTAATGGGTTAAAAAAATACAACCTTTTAAAAAATAAAGAATACATGTTTTACCACCCACGAGAATCAAACTCAGGCCGCCGTATCACAAACACAGCTACCACAGCTATTAAGAGAAATTTGCGGAAACGTAAAGACATGAGTAAACGAAATTCTATCCGTTTGGCCAACAGGCCAACGTTGCCGAGAATTGGCAACGTTGCGCTTCCTCCCAGCTGGTTTTGTTTACATTGTGTGTGATCGTACCTGTTGACGTGGGTTTAGCATATTCATCAAAATATTTCATTGAAGTCAAATCATCAAATTCATGGCAGAGTAATCGCTAAACGTTTAAACGTAAAATAATAATCGGTTGCTTAACTATCTTAAAAGTGGTAAAATTAAGACTGTAAGACGAGAAAACAACCAGATTTTACTAGGAAAACTGAAGGAAGAACGTTCAGTCCAAGAGATCAAGAGGAAGCAAATGACAAATTGCTTGGCCAAGAACTTAGTAAATTTAGGGAACTATATTTTGTCTAGCAGAAGCATTTAAACAGTTTCTTAATTATGTCTTGCAATTTGGTAAATAACAAGGGTAAGCCAATACCACAGTTAATAATACGTCTGGAAAAGTTGACACATACAGTTAAAGAAGAGAATTATTTTAAGTTTAAAGAAGAAAATGATCAGTATCTTATCGAGTAAGTACACAACAATTCTAAATTATTATTTCTAGTTTCATTTGAGGCTGATTACTTATTTATTTATGAGTTTTTCTTATTCACTGTTATACACACTTATTTATTTAACTCTTAGCCAGTGACGTGTCGTCTCACAGACTATGCCAAAATAATAATCATTCCTTAATGGCGAATTTAAATGTCGAGAGGGGTGTCATGCTATCTAATCCTGCCCCAAGTGGCACATGCTAAGTAGCCTAGATATGGGCAGTGGTGCATCAGTCTTTCTTAAGTTATTCCAGTTTTGGTATCAAACGTAGTCTGTCGGACTACTTGTCACCATTTCCGTTTTAATTTTTTTACATTGCTAGCCATACGCGATTTTGTTAAAAACTTGTTTTTTTTATCTTTTTTTGGTTAAGTTCACTTCTTACTACCATGCCCTTTTCGAAAATAACTCAATTTTTAAACATTTACTTAAAGAAAATCATTATTTCAATCAAGATTTGTATCGGTAAGAGTGGGGACCTCTGCTTTTGTTTTTGGATGCATATATATCCCGCCTCAGTCATCTGTTGAAAAATACCAACAGTTTTGTCTATCAATTGAGTATATACTGGAACACCACAAATACGACAGGATGATACTCAGAGGAGATTTTAACCTGCCGAAAGTCAACTGGCTAAATGAAGATGATGGAACGAGGGCCATGGGAAACATATCAGAACAGGTTGGGTGTCTTTCAAATTATTTCGCATTCTTAAATTTCTATCAATGTAACAGCATACCAAAGACAAAGAAATTTATTGGTGCTACAACAAAGTTTACACAAGTCAAAAGTGGAATCTAACAATAATAAATGTGAACAAGTAAAGAAATAACTATGTGGAACTAAGCTCCTATAAGTATATTAAACCAGATCATAGAAATTGTTATTTAAGTACTCTTGGAAACTGTAGAAACATTTGGAAGTTAGATAGTTTTTTATTCTTGTTTTGAATTCTTTTTGTGTCAATGATCTTATATGATGTGGTAACTTATTAAAAAACATAGGCCCATGAAAAGATGTACCAGTTTTCATGCGATGTATCCTATGGAAGTCAGTGTATATATTAAAGTTATTTTTAGTTGGATATGAATGTATATCTTCGTGGGTCTCATAGGTGTTGCTGAACATTTTGACATGCAGAAGGCAATGAAAAATATACATACACGGAATAGTTAAGACTCTAAGCTTAATAAATGCATCCTTGCAGTCAGCTCTATATTCCAGACCATCCACTATTCGGATCGCCCTTCTTTGCAGAGAAAAAACACGATCCATGCCAGACGCATGGCCCCAAACCAAAATTCCATAAGAAATCATGGACTGGACGCAAGCAAAGTATACCGACAATGCAACTCTAGGGGAAACACATTGTGTAAGATTCCGCAGTGCAAATACACCTGACGCTACTTTAGAGCATAGTTGATCGATGTGGGCATGCCATAGCAGCTTAGAGTCTATTTTCATTCCCAAAAAGCTAACTGGATCATTGGGGATGTTAACATTAATTTTGCGAGTTGAAATGAATAATTGTTGATTTTTAGATTCATTCAAACAAAGCTGGTTTGCGGTAAACCAGTCTGCAATCCTTGACTGCGTCTCACCAAGATCCTCCTGCAATTGGTCAATTTCCTTTGCTCTTTTAATAACGGTCGTGTCATCCGCAAAAAGAATGAAATCGGCACTGGGGTCACTACCCACCAGGTCATTTATATATACCAAAAACAGCAAAGGCCCCAGGACCGATCCCTGCGGAACACTGTATTTAACTTTACAAGACTCAGAGCTTATACCATTACTCTCAACTATTTGTAATCTTTGAGAAAGGTAAGATTTCAATAATTTAATACTAGAAGGAGAGAACTTGTAGTATTTCAGTTTCATTGCAAGTAGATCAAATGGGACGCAGTCAAAAGCCTTGCTTAGATCGCAAAAGGCAGCCCCAGTTATACAACCAACTTTTAAGCCATCATTTACCAAATCAACAAACTCATTTACGGCCATGGTAGTGGATTTGTCGCTTCTAAAACCAAATTGCCTACTGTTAAAAAGTTTATTATCTTCAAAAAATAAGGTTATTTGACTCTTAAGAACTTTGGTAAATATTTACTTTGAGCACTTTTCGAATTTTGCAAAAAATTTTTATGTGACGTGTAGAAGACAGTATTAGAAGTGTTTTGTGACACGTTACATATTGCGCAAAACACTTTTGACCCCAAAAATTGAAAAATAAAAATCATAAATGAGGCCATTTAGAAAGACATTTAAACGCGAACTCTCCCAATTTGACGTTAATGATGAAAATTTACTTGCAATGTTGTCACACTTGACTAACATTCTTGATTTTCAAGTAGGTAAATGTCCCAGGGCAGGTGCATGGAATATCAATTATTGAAATTACTTACATGGAAATGGATGAAGCACTAATGGGTAAAGCGCCGCTGCATTTTTCCAAAAAACGTGGAATCGCTTTGTATAGTCCCCGATTATATTTTCTTTTTTCAATTTTCGCCTCGTCAATTTCTATAATTTTTCCTTCGCCCCCAATGATCTCACTGTGTCTTCATTACCCAAACTAAGGAAAACCAACCCAAACTAATTGAATCTAACCAAAACTAACCCAGACTAACCCTAATTAAGCAAAGTAAAGAGACAAGCGTGCTACGCGCGCTTGTGTTTTCACTAACTCATACTAAGCAAAACCAACCCAGACTAACCAAAACTAACCCAGACTAACCAAAACTAACCCAGACTAACCCTAATTAACCAGTTATTACCAGAACGAAGCAAAACCAACCGAAACTAACCAAAACTAACCCAGACTAACTCTAATTAAGCAAAGTAAAAGGACAAGCGCGCTACGCGCTTGTCTCTTCACTAACCCAAGCTAAGCAAAACCAACCCAAACTAACCCAGACTAACCCTAATTAAGCAAAGTAAAGAGGCAAGCGCGCTACGCGCGCTTATCTCTTCACTAACCCAAGCTAAGCAAAACCAACCCAAACTAACCAAAACTAACCCAAACTAACCAAAACTAACCCAAACTAACCCAAACTAACCAAAACTAACCCAAACTAATCAAAACTAACCCAGACTAACCCTAATTTGGCAAAATAAAAAGACAAGCGCGCTACGCGCGCTTGTCTCTTTCTTAACTTAAACTAAGCAAAACCACCCCAGACTAACCCTAATTAATAAAGAAGAGACAAGCGCTCTACGCGGGCTTGTCTTCGGTATCCCAGATTAAGCAAAAATAATCGAAAGTAACTTTAATTAACCAAATAACAGCATTGAGACGAGCGCGCTATGCGCTTGACCAACCCCGCCTAACACAAAACCATAATTATCCCAAATTAACAGAACGAGCGCGCTACGCGTGGTACTTTCTTAACTAATCCAAATATACCAAACAAGGGCGCATTTGTCTCTCTCTCTTTTGGTCGTTAAATAGCGAGCGTCTTGCGTAACTCAAAATAGCGAATTATTATTATTATTATTTATTATGTTAATAAATACAAAGTACTTCTGAATCACCATGTATAAAGTGTTGATTGAATGTATCCAACAAGATACCGTATTTTAGAACCGAACAGAAATTACACTTGGCAACACCTATTCGTAGAATGACAGCTGGCTGAGCCGTGCTAAGCTAACTAGATGCTAGATCACATAATTTAAGAAATCGAAATCGAAATGCTGAAAGCTGAAATAGTGTCATGTTGACGTGCCAGAAATGTTATCATTTTAAAATGCAAAAGAAAACAGTTATATTTTTGGTTTTTAAGAAAAGAAGCTGGTAAAAGTTTTTTTGAGACTACTATTACTTATTCTTGTATCGCTATTACGCCTGCCTTGCTTTTTGCTTGCATTTTTCGGATCCGTTTGGACCGTTGCGTTGTGTTAAAAAAGAGAAGGTGAAATAATGAGTGTGCGAGAGCGAGATAGTATAAGTTTGGAACATGTCGGATGGTTTAACATAACTGCATTTTGTAATCTTTGTTATTTTTTTCTGATAAGTAGAAACATTTGCACAGCATTTAATGTGTGGGAGATGGTAAGAGAAGTAACGTAGAATATGTCAGTATTTTTATTTTTGTGGTAGCCAATAAGTGCGCAAAGTAAATATTGACCAGAACTTTTTCAAAAATCTTTGATAGGATTGGTACAATAGATATTGGCCGGTAATTTGAAATATCATTTATTTATTTATTTATTTATTTATTTATTTATCAACGGGAATATCCCAATTTTACAAAAAGTCAATTTTACAAAAATTAATCATTAGTCTAGTCTAAGAATAAAATGTTAAAAAAAATTAAGTACACAATATATAAATGGCAAACGAGCTATAAAGTTGCAAACTATACACTAACTATAAAAACAACAAAGGACCACTAAATTATGTAAAAGGCTAGGCTAGCAATCTATTGACTATTAAGTGCTGCCCTAAGGGAGCACAAGGAGGTGTTAAACAAGTCAACTCTCAATTCATTTGCATGATACATCATTCTGTTTATAGATGAGAATTGACTATAATTGGTGCGATGGTTTTCAATATGAAATGTATTCACAACTCTAAGTGATCTAGGAGGAGCATGAATATGAACAAGTTGCAGGAGGTCACTACAATCTATACTGTTATTAAGTATTTTATAAATAAAGATTTTATCAAAATAAATTCTCCTTTCATTTAAGGACTTTACATTCAACATAGTCAGGAGATGATCATATGTACAAGTTTCAACATCAAGTCCCAATCTAAATCTGACATGACACAAAAATTTGCGCTGCACTCTTTCTAGTCTGTCCCTATGACATTGATAGTAAGGTGACCATACACAAGTATTATTCTCCAGTTGAGATCTAACTAAACACAAATACAAACTTTTGAGAGCAAATACGTTTTTGAAATCTTTGCTATGTCTTTTTACAAAGCCCAACATTTTTAGAGCTCTATTATACACATAGTCAATATGATTTACAAAAGTTAGTTTGTTGTCAAATATAATTCCTAGATCCTTAATTGTAGTTACACTATTAAGCAGAATATTTTGTATATAATATGAGTTAAGTTTTGGGCTGGATTTTCTGCTAAATTGTATATATTTACACTTACTTACGTTAAGGTGCATATTATTGTTTTCGCACCATTCCTCAAAACGTTGAAGGTCTCCCTGCAAAAGTACTGATGCATCTGGTGAGTCAAACACTTTAAATACCTTTAAATCATCTGCATACAATAAAACATTACTATGTTGGAAACAGTCAACAATATCATTTATAAAAATATTAAACAGTAAAGGGGCGAGATGACCTCCTTGTGGAACTCCAGATGTTACATTATAATCATCAGACATAGATGTTCCAATTTTAACTCTTTGCTTACGACCCATCAAATATGATTCAAGCCACTTCAACAATACACCATTCACGCCATAATCAGAAAGCTTCCGCAGCAAAACACCAAAATCAACTCTGTCAAAAGCCTTCTCAAAATCTGTATAAATGGAGTCAACTGCAAATCCATTCTCAAGCGCTTTAGAAATTACTTTTTCGTACAATAGTAAATTTGTTGTTATTGATCTGCCTTTTGAAAAGCCATGCTGTTTGACAGAGATGATATTCTTGAAATACTCACAAAGAAATTCATTAACAATACATTCAAATATTTTGGGAAAATGTGACATTATAGTTATTGGCCGATAGTTAGTGACCTCATTTCTTGAGCCATTGTTTTTATAAATTGGACAAACAAATGATATTTTCCATACATTGGGAAATATACCTAACGACAGAGATTTGTTGTATATTAACCAAAGAGGCCTCTATAATGCAAAAGCACAGTTCTTTATAAATATGGGGGCAATACCATCAGGGCCAGGACCTTTTTTTTATATCTATATTTGACAAATGTTCCAATATATCACTTATCTTAATATTGAGACCATTTATATTAACATTGCTTGAGCATGAAGCAACATTAACAAGCCTTTCATTTTCATTTGGTTTTCCATAAGCCGATGAGAAAAAGTGAGAAAAGAAACCAACAGTGCCTTCCACATTATCACTTACTTCACCGTTATAATTAAGACAGACAGGAATGCCATTATCTGTTCGATAAATGCGGACGTAGTTCCAGAACGATTGTGGGTCGGTGGTTACCTTATTCTCAACTTCACTCACGTACATGTTATAACAAGACTTTGCCTGCCTTTTACATAGATCCCTAAGACTACAAAAACCATAATAATCATCAGCATATCCAGTCTGTTTATATTTTTTGTGGGCCAATTTTTTGTTAAAGACATTGGTTTTCAGCTCAGTGCTAAACCATGGTGGAAATTTATATTTACTTTTAATCCTAATTTTAGGAACAAATAGAATAGAATAGAATAGATAGAATAGATACGTCTTTATTTTTTACTCGGCG
>JAEQML010071965.1:0-15808 GCA_016904865.1 Pissodes strobi
GAAATGTTATCTTTAACATGAAAATAAAATATACAGGGTGTTCCATTTAAAAAAAATTAGCACAGGGTGTATTTGAAAAACTTGGCCACCCTGTATAACTATGAATAATTTTAAAAAAATTGCAAGCGATTATTGTATTCAAGGATATGATACGTTTCATGGAATATTTGGGATTTCTGTACCTGTATCAAATGCTGTCAAAAAATGACCGAACTGTGAGCATTTTTTCAACTTTAACCTCGCCTCAATCCCTTACTATAAGTTTTAGCCCCCATAAACCTGATATCAAAGTGATCGCAATCAAGAGGAGAATAAATGGGGATAATTATATACCAAGTGTTCCATTTAAAAAAATACAAGTTTGGTTCGCCACGACTTTTTCGGACCACCCTGTATTATGGCTATATTTTTAAAACATAGCGTATTTGACTCTCAACAACATGCAAAAAATATTTTTTCGAAATTCCTCACCGTTTACTCACAATCGTCCACCCTATCTTGGTTGCACCACCCTGTATATATATAAAATTTATTTACTGCCAATGCTCTAACCAATATTTTTCTTTTACGAATTTGATGATCCTTATCAGATTTGCCACAAGAGGATAAATCACACTCTGTATTCTACGTTTTGTCCATGCCAGCTTAAAATTGTCAGGCCCACGTGTTATCTTAAAATACTAAAACATGATGCATTACCCTCCGCTCGCTTCGGGAGCAAAAACTGTTTAAGGCATATCCATAATTTGGAAAAGTATACAAAAATATATTAAAGGACGTGGAATATCGATCATAAAATTCTTGAAATTTATTTTTGAGGAATTGTATATAACGATGAAAAGCGTGTTTTCACTATACATACTTCGTTCATGAGGCGCTTGGCTTGAACATCCTCTTACCTAAGAACATTGGTTGTAAATGTGTTCATAGTCGAATGTATTTAAATCAGGTGATCTTGCAGCCCACTCGATAGCATATTTAAAAAGATAATTTGTCCCAAAAAACTCATGACTGTTGAAATTTATTATTGTTGAATTGTATGCAGAGTACGAACCGATGAAAAAAGCGTGTTTCCTCTATAATTCATTCATGAGACGCGCGAACACCGTCTAACTAAACCCATCGCGGTTGTAAATGTGTTCAAAGAAAAAAGTCGAGTGGGTTTAAATCAGGTGATCTTGCGGGCCACTCTATAGATTATTTAAAAAGATTATTATTTATCCCATAAGCCATCAATTTAAAAACTCATAAAACTGTTGATACTTATTTTTCATGAATTGTGTATGTAAGGTGTTTGTTGAAACCAATGCAAAAGCGTGTTTTCCCGATAATTCATTCATGAAACCTTTGAACTAAATCAATCGGTTGTGAAGGGGTTGAAAGGAAAAAAATCGAGTGAACTTAAATCAGCTTATCTTGGGAGCGACTCGATAGAACGTTTAATAAGATTATTTTTGTCCCACCAAGCATCGATTTTAAATCTAAACTACCTAACTAAAATATTGGTTGTAAATGTGATCTAAGAAAAAAAATCGAGTGGATTTAAATCAGGCGATCCTGGGGGCCATCAATTTAAAAAACGTTGCAGAATATGTTGGAAGTTGGTATTATAAAACTATTATATTATTAGTCGGTCGTTAAAAAGTAACTTCAAACGTTATGAACTAATGGCATTATTTCAATTTGAATAAATATGTACCAACGTACCTGTATAAAAATATTTCTTGAACACTAATATGCTCAGTGCTACCGTTAGTACTTTACGTGCAAGAAATTTCGTTAAACTGATAAAAATTACCAAAGGCTAATTTATTTATAATTCTCTCAAATTGTTTATTTGTTTTTTCTGACTATGTTGGACGATAACGAGCTTCTACGGATTCTAACTGATAACTGATTTTTAAGAAATTAATTAATATGAAAAACCTGACCTATTCACCTATAAAAGGATATAAATATACGTAATATGTGTATAAGTAAAACCTTTTTAGATGTTGCCACCAAAAAGCAATTTGACAATACGGCTGCAGTATCGTGATTGCATTTCTGTCATGGTAGAATGTTTCATAATTAGCTGAACGTATTGCCGACAGTGTTGCCACATCTGTATTTGTTTTAGAAACTATAGCAGATTTATGATATTATTAAACGGAACTTCCCTTTATTTAAAAATTACAGTTTCCAGTTTAGCCGAAGGTGTAAACATCTTTTATTGTCCGTTTATCATTTATAAAATAGAGATATATGCCACTTAAATATCCCCGCATGCCAAAATGTCTAATATCAAAAACTCTAAACAATTGAATGAGATCTATAGTAAACAAATATTACAATATCATGTATAAAATTTTGAGTAAAATTCAAAATAATCATATTTTTCAAGGGGTTTTGTTTAGAATAGTCTGTTATTATGATATATATATTTTTTTCAATTTTGTTCTTATGATCTTAACGGTACGTACACATAAATATCTCGACTAGAGGAGATACAAGGTCTGTCAAATTAAAGGAAATTTGGGTACTTAACGAACAGTGTTGTCTGATTGTATCTAGTTTCGTAGATGATCAGAAATATGTACAAATTCTTCAAAATTAATTTCTTAAACGAGCTTGAGTCTTCTCTAGCTACCGGCAGTTGCTCATACTGGCGCATCCTGTCTGTATGATCCTGTAAATTACGAAATAGTTTTAATTAAAATATTTATAAAAAATCTTAAATAAGGTATACTTTAAATGTCCATACGTTGTTCTTAATTTTAAATTTTCCCGCTCGCCCCTTTTCTTTACAGGGGCATCTACTAGGATACAATGTGTTTGTATGTGTGTTTTGTCTGATCCAAGCCGATATGTTACAGAATATGCAAGCGAAAAAATTCTCGAAACTGTTACTAATCTCAGATTCTTTTCTGCGCATGTTGGTTGTATCGAGACAGCAAGAAGGTTTGCCTTTGGGGATTTCGTGGAGAATAGTTCTAAAATAATGAAATTCGCCGGCAAAATTAGAATACAGTCGGTATTATGAAAAGGTTTAAAAACGCACTTTTGTAAACCGTCCAAAAGCAGGTAAAGAAGGTTGGGCCATGCGTTGGAGATACGCGGCACACTTATATACGTCTCTTTTTAATACATTTTTCTAATGTGTGAGATCGGAATTTTAATAGCTTCTTGTCGCACCCACACATCAAATGGCGACTTTTGCCTATAAAAATGCCGCATCAAAACTAGATCGTCAGAAATCCACCCGCTTTGCGAAAAGCTTGAGACTGGTTGAAAGCGTAAAAGAAATCCACTCGCTTTATGAAAAGCTTGAGACTGGTTAAAATTTCCACCTATTTTCAATTTCTCTCATTTTGGCTAGAGACTGGTCCGATTCCACTCGCCAAAACTCTTATTCCATTCGCACATATTCCGACATCCAATTAGAGTCAAGTTGTTTCTGTTATGTTGTAAGTCAGGCTTGCCTATAACTTCCATTGTATTGATCTACCATATATAGACATGACTTTGGCTGCTTCTCGCGATATTACCAAGTATGGCTTACTAACTCAGGTATGTGTAATGCTTGGGTAGTGTGTCTTATATGTACTGTTGTCTGTGTGCTTGTGTATGAGCAGTGTAGTGTGGTCCTAACGTGGTTTGGACGCGCTTTATGCGTGCTGCAAGGGCATGGAGGGGACTGTGCTATTTGCGAGTATAAGTGTGGCTAATTGCTGCATCTGTTGTTGCATGCTTTCCATGAATGTTTGCATGGAAGCCTGCATCGCTGACATGAAATGTAGCAATTGCGGGTTTTGCGCCGCATTGCTAACTTGGGCTATGGGGGTAGCAAGTTTTGAATTTTCTTGCGAGCCCCATTTGAAGCTCGCTAGAGGGATGTTGTTGCCCTTCGGGCCCGTGGGGGCTGCCGTGGCCTTGAGTCTGATGTTTTTGGGATGTTTTTCGCCCCCCGAGAAGTTGGCAGTGTGGGCTCCTCCGCAGAGGGCACACTTGGGGTTGAGCAGCCTCTCCTTGCCTTTGGGGCAGTCGGAGGTTAGATGTGGGTCAGCGCACCTGACGCAGAGAGGGTCAGCTTTGCACTTGAATGCAGAGTGACCGTATAGTTGACATCTGTGACACTGAGAGTCTCGCGCGTTTGTGCGTTGACTCTCTACTTTAAGTGAGATGTTTTCTATGCGTTCTAAGTTGAAAATGGACTTCTCGCCAATAGGCAGTATGACAAGATCCAAGGGCATGGCCTTGCCTGTCTTGCCATACCACCTAATGATGTTGATTGGATGGTATCCAAGATTCTTAAGTTCCTTCCCAACCTTCTCGGTTGATCAGTCCTCGAGCACTCCACGTAGAACTACGTGGAGTGTTCGCTCTTCCAACAACCGATAGGTGTGGAAGGGAATCTTATTCGTCTCGAAATGTTTGGAGAGTTGTCTGTAGTCTGCTGGCGTGTCCGGGAAGAGTTTGACCCCCTCCGGCACGACAACAGCCTTGCCAATGTTAACTTTGTTAGCCTTGAAATGGTTGGCCAGATTAGAGTAGAGATACTTATTTCTGAGAATGATAGGCGGCACGCGCATTTTGGGAACACCGTCGCCTTGAGTTTGGGTGTTTAGATGGGTGCTCTGGGTATTATTGGCATTTGCGTGTTTTAAATAGACGGGGGGAGGGTTGACCACTTTAGGTGTGTTAGTGATGGATGGATTGGGAGAGTTTGATTTGGGGTGTTTAGATGGAGGGAGTGGGAAATCAGAGGAAACCTTGGGTTTTAACGATTTCTTTTTATTATTATTTATGACTGAAGAGGCCTCCTCAGAGTCCGAGGGCTCTGAGGATGAGTCGGAGATATCCATCCCTGATGTCTGTGGAGTTGAGTTTGTGTTTGGGTGTTGTGTGCTAGCTGAGTTGTTACGATACCTGTCGGTTTGCTCCCTGAGTGCAGCTATCACTGCGTCTGCTTCGAAGTATTCGAGGGCTTTGTTGAGCCGCAGGTTTGCGGCCTCTAAGTCTATGCGTAGGTCCTTGTCCGTTTTGAGTACTTTCTCGTAGTCTGCCGGCGTTGGCTGGGTCCCTGGGGGGACCCGTCCCCGTGCGCCATCGTACGTATTCTTGCGTGCCTTGTATTTCGCGTTTGTCGTCCGTTGATTGCTGTTTTGCAACTTGATCGAGAGAGCGGCGAACGAGGTGCTGTCTCGAACGCTCATCGATTGGAACTCAGCTAATCAGTAATTTTCCGGAGCCAAATGAAGTTAAGAACAAACCCTAAAACCTCAGCTATAGACGCAACTCGCAGGGGAGTCGCGATGACTTCCATACAAATAGGTAAATACTTTGGTTTTACTTAGATTCGTTACGATTTAATATTTAGACATCATTTTAAGGGATGGTCGAACTTTCAAAACCTCGTGCTCTAGTGTGATCAGATTCTCGTAAATTACGTGGTTTTAATTAGATTTCGGGCGGGGAGGTAATTGTTGCCAAATATGTTCAAGTAAACCTAAACTCTCTCATATCCGAACAACAAGTTGGGCTAATAGTGTTATAATTCTTAAAGAAGGGTACAATAGTCCTACGGGACGCGAAAAGAGCCTACGGGACACGAAATGATTCTACAGGACAACCCCACAAAAGAACCTTCTGACGTAATTCCGTGGGGGGTATCTAAAAATATATATAATATACGTCTTGCTTAGATCTTATCCGCTACGCTCTCAACTTGTTACTAATTTTCTTTAGTATGTGTATGTATACGAGGTGGTATACATGTTATTGTATTTTCCGTATGAGTAATGTGAATGTATCGAGCGTAAAGCACAGTGTAAGGGCACATACTTTGGATGTGTTATTGTTTTACTAAGCGGTCACGGTTTACTTCTTGGTTCGGGGCCTGCTTGAAATATCGTAACTTAATTCTCGCAAATATATGTTTCTTTATAATGTACATGTTTCCTTTAATAGATAAATTAATTTCATGTTGTATTCAAGTTTTGTATATATTAAAGGTTATTTTCTAAAAATTAATACTGCGGTTTCATTAAACTGTACAAGTAAAAAAAATATAAAGAATGGTCATTTGTGTCTTATTGCCAGTATTGACTGGTCACTTAAAAAATTGTAATTATTCGAGATAATCGTTTCACAAACATCTACTTTAGAACCTGTTACAAAACAACGTCAATAAAACAGGGTCTTAGCCGACAGTAATAATATTTATTATTATTATTGTTACGATCAAGTTCAACAAAGTTGCTGGCTTTTGGGTGCAAAAAGGTAAACAGACGAGGCCTCTTCAAGCTCTCAAAAATGTTGTATGATGGTTTAGAGAATATTCATAATAAGAATTTAGTAGGTAACTTTAGCAGATTGATGTTCTCTCTTTATCGACTGTAAACTTCTAAAATGCAGGGTCCATTGGAGCTAGAGTACAATTCCCAAAGATTGTTAACTAGAATGATAGGTTGTCCTGTGCCTTGAGCGCAGATGATATAATTCAGCATCTCCTCGCATATATTAATGATATTGAAGCCCTTTCATCTCATGGTGAAGTGGACTGTGGCTCGATTGCGACTACTGACACAGATATTCATGGGTCCGCTTCCCGCTCAGGTTACCAATGGAATACGTAACTCAGATGATCCTGCTGTGGAGGCAAATTTTTAATACTCTCCAGTCCACGTTCAAAAGTTAGCGAGGCGTTGCCAAGTTAACGTATAATATTACTTGATTTGAGTTAGGCCCTTTCCTGCAGGCAGTTAAATAAATGAATAATTTCTTAAGGAGGTATTTTTTTATAAGTATAAGACAATTAATTATGCATAACGATAAAAATATGTTTATAAATAATTATCAAAGTTCCACACGTTAGCAGAAGGAGCCCGAGTTGGCAACAATGCACAGTTACTCCCCATAAGAAAAGTATTGCCATAAGGCGCAAGGCTAACATTTGAGCGTGGACTGATCTATAGGATTGATATTTTGTATCGCTATCGATTCTTTTCCCCGTGGATGGCAGCTAATGATATTAACGTTTTTCTTATCTTTTATTTTTATTAATTTTGACGTTTAAAATTGCCAAATGCTCAGTAGTAATATTTTTCCTCAAAACATGAATACAATAGAATACCAAAATAGAGATTCAAACACCCCCCCCCCCATAATTTTTATAATGGCTGCGAACAAAGTATGGTATTCAATTCGCAATTTAACTAGTGGCTACGTCCCGCCGGTTTATAAGCGTTCCCGACATGATTGTGTCAGAAGTCTTATAATATTTCACTCACGCGAGGCCCTCCGCTCGCTTCGCTCGCTACGGGGGCCCAAGAAAAGGAAACTAACCAGGTGCTAACCAAAACTAACCCAAAGCATGCCCAAAATCAAGAAATAAAACTTTTTACGAAAAAAAAAGTTTTGGACTCAACGGGAATCGAGCCTAGCCGCCCGCATAACAGGCAAAGACTCTGTCCACTATACCACTACACCGCTTGGAAAAACTTTGCTAAACCGCCACGACATGGGTAATTCTCATAACGTCGCGTCGCACGCAGTATTTCGTCAGCGGGAACGATTTTAGATCGGCGCGACCTAGCCGCTAATGCAATTTATAGCCATTATTCCTCGCCTATGCATGGCTGGGGACTAAAACGTCAACCTGCGTAAATAATGGCTATCGTAAAATGCTAGTTTAATAATATACTGTTACTAACCAATACCATTGTTAGGTTTCTCGCGTTTGGCAATGTGTGTAGATGTGCTCCTCGAAATGTCAAGTTTTTTAAAAATTTTCAGCTTTGTTAGGGCCACTTAATTAGCATTTGTGTAATTTGCACCAAAGAGGTCCTACTTTAAAAATTTCACTCCGGTGGAGAAAAGGGTAAAAAATTGTCTCACAAACATGAACCCCATGAACAATAATACATACCTTATCTAGAACATAGTGATGAAATGACTTTGAATAGGTAACTTCAATGAGTCAAAATGAATGACGTAATAAGCTTTTACTGTGTAGGTCGTAGATAAATATAATTAGCTAATAACGCTGGCAGTTACATGCATCGTTAAAAAAACAATTCCATAATAAAGACAATAGATCGTTTATTATTTTATCATCACTAATTGTTGTAATGAACGCCTCCAATGAAATCTATTCAATTTCTTCCAAAAAGTATGTTTAGCTTTCAATTGTCTAAAAATACGTAACGAAAAGAGAATATCGGTTAAAATGTGTATATATATTTACTCATATAAATAAACTGCTGGCCATCCGAAGTGGAACATGTGAATTTTTTATTAATATTCAAAGTTAAATAAATGTTGCGGTTTTAGCCATTGTGTAATCGAAAGTATAGAATTTATAGCCTTGTTGGCTATGGCTGCAATATTCTAGAGTGATCTGGTCATACAAGTTGTTATACTTCGCGCACCACTTTTATTTGTCTAGACGTATATATGTTTTTTGATGTGAAAACTTCCTTAGGCACGTTTAGCACCCTTTTTCCTGGATAGTGAATCTTAGCAGTCACGCATTAAGGCTCAAAGCTGTTTACGATCGGCTATTCAATTCGTCGCGCATTATTTAGCCCTCATTTGGATAAAGTCGACTCGAGTCGGCTTCAGCCGATCGAGAGAGAAAAGCAGCCAAGAGATAAGGCATTTAAAGTCTTATTTGGGCTATTCTGTAATTTTTGTTAGTCTCTGCAAAATATTAACTGCCAAACCAAAATAGCTATTTATGTATCTATGACTAAAAGTGAAGCTTTAAGGTATGAGTAATTTTTTTTAGGCAGATTCGCAGCCGAGGCCCTAAAAATTTACGAGTACTTTAAAGCTACTTTTCACCAGATTGGTATCGTTTTATATGTTTTTGGGCAAATTAATCACTCATGGAGAACGAAAACTTTAAATTCCTAAGCCTTCTTTCCACAACCAAAATTGCTACTAGATATTTGTATATCAATATATTCTATAGGTACCTAAAGCAAGTGCAGCTTGGCAATAAAATAAATGACACAGAAATATTTAAAAAATTTCACAAAATAACAAGAATTTTGTTTATAAATGCACTGATTTTGCTTTCATAACACACAATTGGCTACATATACACAGCCCAGTGCAAGAATTGAAACAACCGAGACGATAGTTCGATAGGAAATCTAGATTTTTTTTTGTTTTTTTTTATGGCTGCGAAAGATTTTTGAAAAAAACCGAATACACACACTAAAGGGATATTCTATGGCGTTCGACGAACGGTGTGTGTGCAAAGATGTTGATTGACACGGTTCTTTAATAGTTTTAGGTTGTAATTAGGGGGAAACAGATATCCTGGGTGGAGTTCCAAAGCGATGCCACTGAGGGAAATTTTTTATAACCATTATAAAAACTTTATTAACCGTTATAAAAAATCTGCATGAAATAGGCGCCAATACGAGTCTTGCGTAAAGGCTATTAAAGTCGTTTTATAGGAATTTAAAAAAGGGCTCGCATAATGTTTATTCAAGTTTTTATAGAATCTTTAATAAAATCATATATAGCAGGTACTAAAGCTTTTTTTTATCGTTATATAAGTATTTTAAGGGGTTATTATTATTATTTTTTTTTAATAAACGACAATGGCTACTTAACCTTTATTAAAGATTTTATAACCTCTATTAAAAGTTTTATTGCCGTTATTTAAACGTGTTATACTTGTTATACAAGCTCTTATTAACTGTTATGTAAATAGAATATTAGGCGCATGCACCATATTATAAAGGACCCTGCACCATCCTTATGGAGAAGTGATTTCCGTCAAATTGTTTGAAAATTTAATATGATGTAGATCAAAAAACAACGAAAGATTTTGTTGGTGATATAATAACTTGTTTAAGAGAACTACATCATATTACATTTTTAAACAATTTAACCGAAACTACTTTTCCATAAGGATGGTACAGGGTACATTTGATTGGAATATACAGGTTGTTGAAATTTTTCGGGTGTTTCGGATTCAATGCAAGAATTAATAGCTTATCTATTTTAACAGTTATGTTGAGGAATAGGGCTAAGAACAATTGCAGTTTAGAGAATCAATATTGGAATGTATAATATACAAAGTACAGCATCAAAGTGGAGAAATATCTGTGAAGAAAACCATCCAAATAAAAGTTGCTTGATCACTTGTAGTGAATCCTATAAAGTGACTTAAAAGATTTATATATAATATAATTTAAGGTTAAAAGGTAAAAAAAAACATTAAAAACTAGGATGAATATAATAAAATCATTTATCACAAAAATAGAAATATACACTAACACAGCAAAACCCTGTTAAGAAAATGGCGTCGTTAATAAAAGGAAAGTGAAAGTATTTATCTAAAATGTTACTTCTGTACCTTGTTCCAAGAAAAAGGGGCACTTAAAAGCACTATCACTAATGCAAACGGAGACCGAGAATGGAATTCAAAATTCATTGGATGGATTGAAAATTGAAAAATTTATAGATGCGGCGTTATCCTGTTATGCGTCACCCTTATCGATTGCTAGTATTGTTGATGGCCACTTGCTACTAAAAATAAAAATAAAAATCTATAATAGCTGTCGAATATTATCCGAAAGTGTCCGAACTATAAGTCGGGGAAAGCAGAATCCCTCGTTTTATGTGATGGACGCATAACGGCTAATACGTGTGAAATAAGGGATATTCAACTAATTTTTAAAAATCCGGTTAATATCCGGTAAGCAAGTGTCGATTAACGTGCATTAGGTGTACTTTTTAATTCTGGTCTATTAAGGCACTTTTTAATGATTATGCAATTCTTGAATAGAGGTGTAAGAATACTTGTATACGAGATAAAAATAGCCTGCATAGCTCCTTATAAAACGACTTTAATACTGACTATTGACGTTAATAATTCTAGTTATACAATTTTTTATAGTAGTTACTCAAGTAAAGACTATACAAGACTTTATTAACGGGACTTTTCTTAGTGCCAGTGTGCCAGACAAAGGAGCTCTTGTAAAGCGATGTTCTAGGTTTTTCCAGTTGTACAACGAACTGGTGCGCTCTTGTCATCTGTCGTGACTGTATGACAGCGTTACCAGGGGCGGGATGAGGCGCGCCAAATCCTGGGAACATCTGCCGTGAAAGTATCTGTAAATCAAGGACATCTTGGCCACATGTCTGCGGTGTTCCAGACTATCCAGATTCCAGGTCAACTCCGGGTCGCCGCGCCGACGAGACGCAAAGCTCTCTTCTGAATGGAATCCAGCAGCTTTGGGGTGTGCTTTGGTGTGACACCCCAGATGTGTGAGCAATATTCTAAGCACGGTCTTATTTGCGCTTTGTAGAGCAAGAGCAACTGTTGCGGTGTATACAGTTTTTTGTTGCGAGATAACCCACCAAGCTTCTGGGAGGCTGATTTTGCGATGTTAGCAACCTGGTCATTCTAGGACATATTGCTGTTGATCAAGACGCCCAGTAGTCCGATTGACGAGGATGAAGGAATGGTCGATCCTGCCATAATGATGTCAGGGCCCGCTGTATTGGCTCTCTTGGTAAACGTGGCTGCTTCGGTCTTTGCTGCATTGAGCTGCACCAAATTTCTGTCGGCCCCAAGTTTGTACTTTCTCCAGGTCTTGATTAATTGCTGTAATCTGCTCCTGTCTGCGGTGATAAGTCTCAGTCGCTGGTAAAGGTTTTTCTGATCTAAATTGGGAGACAAGGGTACTGTCATCTGCAAAACGGTAAACAGGATTATTCGTTTCGGTCAGCAGGTCATTAATATAGGTGAGGGACAGAGTTGATGAAAGTATTGCGCCCTGAGGCACGGCTGCCATAATGATAAATGTGTCTGAGATATCCGTTCTTAAGGAGACTGACAAGTCAGCTGCAGAGAGAGGCTGTCAGTCCGAAGGAGGGCAGTTTGTTAAGCAGTCTGTCATGCCAAACTCTGTCGAATGCGTTCGAAAAACCCAACACAATCGCTCGAGCCTTTCCGTAGTTCTCAATTGCCCTACTCCATATTATATGAGTGACATAGGCCAATATATCTCTTGTCGATCTCTCTTTGCGAAAGCCGTATTGGTTATGGCTGATTATTCTGCTGTTCTCGAGGTACTTGAATAGTTGCTGATTGACTTTGGAGATTATTGGAAGCAAGGGGGCGATAGTTTAAAGGCGTGGTTTCCTTGCCTTTTTTGGAACAGGTTGCACTCGAGCGACTTTCCAAGAAGATGGGTAAATCTTTTTCGGTAAGACAGAGAAAAGAGTCTGAACAAAACGGGTGTTAGTTTGTTGGCGCAGTTCTTTAATACCATGGCAGGTATTCCGCCCGGTCCTGATGCCTTTTGCGTATCTAGTTCTTTAAGGATTTTACGAATATCACGGTGATGAAACATGACCTCTGCCTGCCATGGTAGTGTTGATGTTCGATATGGAGGGGAGAGCTTTGCCTTGGGGGACGTTTAAGGTACAGTGCGATGAAAACATTTTGGCGAGCATGTTTGCTTTTTCCTTGGCTGTAGTCGCCGTGACGCCACGTTCATCCGTCAAAGGTGGAAGAGACGTTTTCCTAAAGTTATTACTTACTGCCTTTGCTTACGACCAAAAATTTCTGGAGCCACTGGACCATTGCAAAAGTTTATTCCTGATCCTTTGATTATGTTTGACCTTAGGTTCGTCGATCACACGTTTGCAATCGTTTCTCGCTTCGACAAAATAATTGCTATTTTCGGCGGCCTGATTATGCTGCCAGTACTTGTAGGCTTGCTGTTTTCTACCTATACAGCTTTTTCGCATCTTCTGTCGAACCCGGGCTTTTCTTTTGATGGTAACTTGATGGAATTTGGGTTGTAATAAGTTTGTGGTCGGTAGTACCTAATGACAGACCAACTGTAATTGTGTACAGGTCAGGATTGGTGGTTAGAAAAAGATTCAGGAGGGCGGCGATTTCGCCCCTCTCTGAGATTTAAGTTGGTTCGTCTATAAGTTGAGTAAGCCCGCAGCTGATGGCAAATGCCTCTCTACCTTCTTTGTCGGTCTTGTTGTGATGCTTGAGCCCGTTGGTGTTGTGGGCATTGAAATCTCCCAGAACGATAATTTCGGAATCGGGATGATCGACTTGTATTCAGTCAAAAGTGGTGCAAAATGCTTTGGTAGGCTAAAAACTTGGTTAATCCCTTGGCGGTGAACTTGAGCTACATGACGTCAAGGTTGTTCGGTTCGAGTGTTTCCTTGCGGTGACATGAAAGGTCGCTTCGGACAAAAAGGCATATTCCGAACGGTGTAATTTGCTGTCGTTGTTGTAGAACATACTTATGCTTCTGTAAGGGCTAGTATTTGTAGTCTATTTACTTGTAGATGTTGCACGGAAAAAAATCTGTTCTATATTTTTTATTGAGAGAGTAATCCACAATTAATTCAAAAATACACTTCATGTTGACTTTAAATAGTAGCTGTATTTATTTTAAGAAATATTGTTTTAACCCTTAAGAAGAGACGTCAGATTATTATAACACTACTAGAGACGTGCGGTCATTGTGACCGCACCGACTTTTTTATATTACAAACTTAAAAATATGTAAAAAACAAATAAAACCTAGTTCTTTATATAGTATATTATAACAAATTGTGAACAAAAATGAAAAATAATAAGGCCCAACATATATATAATTTTTAATAGCCGAAAAATAAAAATGGCATTCTGTGAGTATGTAACAAAATATATTCGAGAAAAAAAATCAATATAAGCAGTGATCAACTTTTTGGTTAAAATGTGAAGCAAACATTTAACTTTTATAAAGCAAATCAAATATTACGCAAAAAATTGCTTTTTCAAAAAACTCCATTGCCTGCACTGTGGAAATAAAAAGTAACGCTAATAGAGACGTGCGGTCAGTATGACCGCTCTCGAACTTTCGATAACCGTGTAAAAAAAACAATGGCAGGCTCACTCTTCAGCGTCTCACAACACACTAATCCAGGTTTGACTTAAAGGTACACAGGCGGGTGAGGATAAAACAGTTACGGTTTACAAGGAGCGATGAAACGAAATACACGTTTGGCAAGAAATCTTTATCCATAGGATTTTAATGCGATAACAGAGTACGTTAGATACGAGACCTAAAGTTAAAAAGAGACACAACGTATGCCATTCCTTGCGCAGCTTTCCCCTTCCAGCAAGGCGTGGTCACTCGGCGTTCGCTGTCGGCGACCGTCCGATTCAGATTCGAGTTTAGTAGTCTAGTAAAGTCTGGTTTAGTTTAGTAAGGGACACGTCGCGGAGGATAGATTATTTCTGGCATTCTTCATTTTTACGATTTTTACGAAATTTTCTTTGTTTCTTAGTTACCTTTAATCACTGTTCTATCCGAAAATACAACAGTGATTTAAAAATTATTGATTACAAAAGGCTGTGCGGAAATGATGCAAAATAAAATAACCTGTTTGACCTGTTTCTATGCGCTTACAGACAGTGTTGCCAGGCGATTGTCAGATTTCACCAGATTCTGCGAATTGAAAAGTTGTCAGATTTCATCAGATTTTATCAGCAGTTATGTTTTTTTTTAACAAATTGGTTACAAAAAAATTTAATAATTTCCACCCAAATCTGATTAAAAACTTATTTTAAAAAGAAAAATAAAATATGAATGGTTCTATGTATTCAATGGAACGAAAACATTAACTGTTTAGCATTGCAAACTACTTCATCAATTACTATAAATGAATGCAGAACGTTTAACCAAAGGCTTATCTGGAATATTTTGTAGCAAAAGCAATCTTGGTTATTTTCGTTTGTTTGCCTGAATGCAGTCCAAACTTCAATGTTACTATTTTGCAATAACACTATCTAACAAACAGCACAGTACAATTTAAAAAACCATTAGAACAAAGCGTCATACGCAATGAGCAAACAATGGGTCTTCTTAAATTGCAAAATTCTTAAATGACGAATAATATGTCGAAATTAATAGGTAGGGGAAGGAAATAATTCAAGAGCAAGACTCAACGCAAGCAAAGCGGAAATATGATGCTCGGACTTTATTTTTAACTCGCGTGTACCTATGGCAAATCTTCGACCTTCGGACCTGCTCATTTGGCAGCAGCCCACTGTTGTCGTTCTAATATTTCACTTCACACCTGCCCGTCCGCTCGCTCCAGGGGCGCAACCGCGCAACCAAACAAAACTAACAAAATCTAACCCAAGGCAATGCAATGCAAATGAAGAAGAGATAACTTTGAAAAATATATGAAATAGCGCGTATGCATGCGTGAAGGCTGAAAATTGCGGTAGGTAGAAGCGAATTGTTTTTATATTTTAGGGTAACGCAATTTTCGGGAAAGTTCAGAAAATTCCAGCTGGCGTTGCAGTGATGCCGTTATAGTACAAATTTGCCAAAATACGTACAATACAATACAGGTTTTTATTTTACTGCAATCCGCATAGAAAAAAATGTAAATTGTACAATATTCCATAAATCACCAGAATTGACCTATAAAATAAATAATTTTCACCAATCAACAAAACCTTCTCAAAATCACCAGATCTGATGAATTTTCACCAAGTTTGGCAACGCCGTAATACAGAAGGTTCGTCGATCTGCCTCGGTGGTCTTCGTCGCCAACGAAGGTCGTCCTATGCGAGAGCGTCCGCGCGTTTGTTGCTGAATGGAAGGGGAGTAGGGGAAACCAGGGGAATTCCGTCTCTTTCTCTTTTTAACTTTAGGTCTCGTATTTAACGTACTCTGTTATCGCATTAAAATCGTATGGATAAAGATTTCTTGCCAAACGTGTATACTGTTCGCCCAGCCGTTGTTGACCCTCGAAACGCATGCAATTGCATGCG
>JAEQML010071966.1:0-15806 GCA_016904865.1 Pissodes strobi
GCTTCATAAACAATCCTAAGTACCATACTATATGTTTTATTAGTGATGTACATATTACTAATTGGTTGCCATGGTAACCGACTTGTCAACGTCAATCGTTAATTTTTTTAAATCTTTACATAAATACCAAATATCAAATCTCTAAGTCGTACGATTGACGAATTATGACGATTTTTTACTTTATTTGGTTTCCATAGCGACCAATTATTTAATATCAAATTAGGCTTCATAATCAATGCTAAGTACCATACTATATCTTTTATTAGTGATATACATATCATTAATTGGTTGCTATGGTAACCATGTTGTCAACAAAAAATGCTAACATACTTTCACAACTACTTATAAATTGACATCGATAAAAGAAAAGTTGGTCCTTGTTTACACGTACAAAATGCCAAAAAACGTTAACTTGTCCTGTTTTCACACCCTGTATATTAACACATCGTAACCAAAATCAATAGACTTCGATGGTTCTTGGACCTCTATCTATATGCCATATTTCAAGTCGCTATCTTCAAAATTGCGACCTGCAAATGCCTATAAACCGTAACTTGCCCTGTTTTCACACCCTGTACATTAACCGATCGGAACCAATATTAATAGGCTTCGAGGGTTTGTGAACCTCTACCTCTATGCCAAATGTCAAGTCGCTATCTTCAAAATTGCGACCTGTAAATGCCAAAAAAACGGCAACTTTTCCTGTTTTCACACCCTGTATATTAACCGGTCGTAACCAAAATCAATAAGATTCGAGGGTTTGTGAACCTCTACCTTTATGCCAAATTTCAAGTCGCAATCTTCAAAATTGCGACCTGTAAATGCCAAAAAAACAGTAACTTTTCCTGTTTTCACACCCGGTATATTAACCGATCGTAACCAAACTCAATAGGCGTCGAGGGTTTGTGGACCTCTAACACTATGCCAAATTTCAAGTCGCTATCTTCAAAATTGCGACCTGTAAATGCCAAAAAACCGTATCTTGTCGTGTTTTCACACCCTGTATATTAACCGATCGTAACCAAAATCATTAGGCTTCGAGGGTTTGTTGACCTCTACCTCTATGCCAAATTTCAGATCGATATCTTCAAAATTGCGACCTGTAAATGCCAAAAAACGGTAACTTGTCCTGTTTTCACACCCTGTATAACAATTAGAGCAAAAGAGCAAAGGGACAAAAATACGTGGCTTACCGAATACTTTTATTTGACATATAAAAAAGAATTTTATTCTTATTTACACGGACAAAAATGCCAAAAAACGGCAACTTGTCCTGTTTTCACACCCTGTATATCAACCGATCGTAACGAAAATCAATATGTTCCAAGGGTTTGTGGAGCTCTACCTCTGTGCCGAATTTCAAGTTGCTATCTTGAAAATTGCGACCTGTAAATGCCAAAAAACGGCAACTTGTCCTGTTTTCACACCCTGTATAACAATTCGAGCAAAGAGCAAATAGAGAAAATACGTGTCATACCGAATACTTTCATTTGACATAAAAAAAAAGAAATGTTGGTCCTTGTTTGCACGGTCAAAAATGCCAAAAAACGGTAACTTGTCCTGTTTTCACACCCTGTATATTTACCGATCGTAACCAAAATCAATAGGTTCCGAGGGTTCATGAACCTCTACCTCTATGCCAAATTTCAAGTCGCTATCTTCAAAATTGCGACCTGTAGTCGATCCCATCACATACACACACACACACAAAAAGTCCGTTATAAAGCCCTATAGAAAGCCCTATATTATAGATAAGGGCTTTCTAACAAGTGGCGTGGCCACTCGTGCCTGCGGCACGCGCGAGGCCCTTCGGGCCTCGTTTGTGTGACCTTTGGTCACACATTATTGCCACGCTCCTATCCGTACCGTGGCCTATAATTAGAAAGCCCTTATAATTAGATTTACCAATCGCTAGTCTAATTTTACCGTGATAATTTTCTAATTGGTCGCCATGGTAACCGACGACTTGTCAAAGTCAATCGTTAAATTTTTTTTATCTTTACCTAAATACCAAATATCAAATCTCTAAGTCGTACGATTCACGAATTATGACGATTTTATACTTTTTTTTTGGTTACTATAGCAACCAATTTTTTAGTATGAAATTATGCTTCATAAACAATCCTAAGTACCATACTATATATTTTATTAATGATATACATATTATTATTTGGTTGCCATGGTAACCGACTTGTCAGCGTCAATTGTTAATTGTTTTTTAATCTTTACCTAAATACCATATATCAAATCTCTAAGTCGGACGATTGACGAATTAAGACGATTTTTAACTTTTTTTTGGTTACCATAGCAACCAATTTTTTATTATCAAATTAGGCTTCACAAACTAAGTACCATACTATATCTTTTATTAGTGATATACATATTATTAATTGGTTGCCATGGTAACCGACTTGTCAACGTCAATCGTTATTTTTTTTTAATCTTTACCTAAATACCAAATATCAAATCTCTAAGTCGTACAATTGACGAATTATGACGATTTTTTGCTTCTTTTTCGTTACCATAGCGACCAATTTTTTATTATCAAATTAGGCTTCATAAACAATCCTAGGTACCATACTATATCTTTAGTTAGTGATATACATATTATTAATTGGTTGCTATGGTAACCATGTTGTCAACAAAAAATGCTAACATACTTTCACCTCTACTTATAAATTGACATCGAAAAAAAGAAAAGTTGGGACTTGTTTACACGGACAAAAATGCCAAAAAACGTTAACTTGTCCTGTTTTCACACCCTGTATATTAACAGTTCGTAACCAATATCAATAGGCTTCGAGGGTTTGTGGACCTCTAACTCTACGCCAAATTTCAAGTCGCTATCTTCAAAATTGCGACCTGTAAATGCCAAAAAACCGTAACTTGTCCTGTTTTCACACCCTGTATATTAACCGAGCGTAACCAAAATCATTAGGCTTCGAGGGTTTGTGGACCTCTACCTCTATGCCAAATTTCAAGTCGCCATCTTCAAAATTGCGACCTGTAAATGCCAAAAAACGGTAACTTGTCCTGTTTTCACACCCTGTATATCAATTAGAACAAAAGAGCAAAGGAACAAAAAATACGTGTTTTACCGAATACTTTCATTTGACATAAAAAAAGAATATTATCCTTGTTTACACGGACAAAAATAGCAAAAAACGGTGACTTGTCCTGTTTTCACACCCTGTATATTAACAGATCGTAACCAAAATGAATAGGCTTCGAGGGTTTGTGAACTTCTAACTTTATGCCAAATTTCAAGTCGCTATCTAAAAATTGCGACCTTAAATGCCAAAAAACGGTGACTTGTCCTGTTTTCACACCCTGTATAACAATTAGAGCAAAAGAGCAAAGGAACAAAGATACGTGTCTTACCGAATACTTGCATTTGACATGAAAAAAGGCAAAGTTGGTCCTTGTTTACACGGACAAAAATGCCAAAAAACGCCAAAAAACGGTAACTTGTCCTGTTTTCACACCCTGTATATTAACCGATCGTAACCAAAATCAATAGGTTCCGAGGGTTCGTGGACCTCTACCTCTATGCCAAATTTCAAGTCGCTATCTTCAAAATTGCGACCTGTAATCGATTTCATCACATACACACACACACACACACACACACACATACAGACAAAAAATCGAAATTTTTTTTTTCGATTACAAATCGATTGGTATAAGTTTCAGAGCGATCCGACGTACCGTTACGAAGTTTTTGTCCCGATTGGTCTCGCCCTATAGAAAGCCCTATATTATAGATAAGGGCTTTCTAACAAGCCAACACTTTGTAACGTTGTAAATTTCGTATATATAAAATTAACTTAAATCTGGTTTATATTTCGCACATTCCATAAGTGTTTTCGTTGGCAAATAATATATTCCCGGATATTTGATCGAATTTCAACATCACCGCGACATCTTTCAGTTGTACCGCTAAATGCAGTAAATTTCTGGCTTGGTACCTGCTTAATGTTTTTAACACGAAACATTGATTCATGCGACCCGCGGAAGATGTAGTAACGCCGCCTTGTCCATAATAAGGTTGTACTATTTCACTGACCTAATTGTACTGGAGTAATTGTTAAAATTTATTAATTTAATTAATTGTTCTTGATTATGGTTCGCATAGATGTTAGCCGTTTTGGGTACGATCATATTGCTTTTTTTTCTTGTTTGGTCTCGAGATACGTATTTAAATGTGCAAAATTTCACGCTACCTATTGAAGTTTTTTTTTGTGACGGAGCACTTGGTCGAGGAGAATAGGGCACGGCCATGTCATGTGAGTTTTCCACGGTCGTTGGATAGAACGAGTCGATAGCTCGCATCTGAAATTTTTCAAGCCATCTTAATAGGATTTTGAGCTAAGGCTATATGAATAGGTTCTTGTATATCTTATATTTGTCTGCCTATTTGTATATTTGATGGATTAGTTGATTAGTAGCAAGAAACCTAATTTCATCGTTGAAGGATTTTTATCTGCTAGACTGGGAAAGTCACATGGAATAGAGGTTGAACATTCCTATAAAACCCTCGTCAGAACACCTTCAATTGTTTTTTTTTTAATTTTACCTCTTCCACTCTTGCTAGCTATATGCTAGATTGGTGCTCATCATTATCGCACCCTATTTTACGTAACCAACCACTTGTGAGAAGTATACAGTGGTTACTGTTGGTGAACCTTGGATGGTTGTCGAGACCTGGGTATGTGAGAGCATACATGTTGATTTGAGAGCCAACGGACACAGATAAGCCTAACTTATTTTATTTTCATTCAAATGTACATGAACATTCTAATGTGATAATGAACTTTTTATCTTTGGTAAACTAGTAATTGCGTTCTTATTAAATAATTTGATTCGTAATTGTAACTGCGGTTTATAGATTTAATTCCTCTTATATTTAAAAGTTACGTTTACTTCCAAGAGCTTTTATATTTGCAAAACTTTGCTTTTAAACTAGTATCGTAACCATAAGTTGTGATTTCAATATAGCAATTAGTTTTTATTACACGTAAAGCCTGTATAGTTGGTAGGCAAAATGGGCCTAGTTGGACTAATCTGGATGCCAACTTATGCCTTGGAATTTCTAACTTTAAACTGTTGACCAATAATTAGTAAACTTGATAATAAATGTTCTGCACATGAAATATTACTAATACTAAACACATCGTTAAGAACCAGATAAATTAAAGTGTAGCACAATTGTTCCTGTGCAGAAGGTCGTCAATACTATAAATGCAAATGAGTTTCGTCCAATAAATACATTACCCCCTATCGAAAAAGTTATTGAAAAGGCAGTATATGACCAAATTTTAAAGCATATCGCAAAAAATGAAATTTGAATAAATAACCAATCTGGGTTCCGTCGTGGATACTCATGCGAATCTGCTCTTCAATTAACACTTAGTAAAATTAAAACTGATCTTGATGATAGCAAATATGTGGTGGGTGTTTTCTTGGACCTAAAAAGGGCGTTTGAAACTTTAGTTAGAAGTATTTTGTTGTCTAAACTTAGAAATTATGGTATTGTAGGTAATGTTTTTGAATGGTTTGTGGATTATCTGTGTAACAGATGGCAGAAAGTCAGATTTAATGGAAGGGTTTCTGGGGAAATAGGCAATAACATGGGAGTACCACAGGGAAGTGTATTGGGGCCTCTGCTTTTTATTTCGTATATCAATGATAGGTATGCTTGTAGATTGTGAATGCATTAACCTTTTTGCTGATAACACCTTTTTGACGTGTAATGATGGTGATCTCAATAAAGCATTAGAAAAAATGGGTAGGATATTGTCACAAATAGAGATTTACTTTAAAATAAATAAACTTAAACTAAATATGTCAAAAACAAAGGCTATGGTGTTTACAACTAAAAGTAAATATCGAAAGGTTGTAGAGCTAAGTCCTCAACTAAGTAACAACAATGACACTATTGAATTTGTAACATGTATAAAATATTTGGGACTGCAACTTGATAACTTGCTTAATTTTCAGAATCATTGTTATTATATTGAGAAGAAAATAAAAAAAAACTATTTTTCTTTAGTAGAATATCAATTAGGCTATCCTATGAGACTAAATTAATGGTTTATAATACTATTGTTCAGTCACATTTCGATTATTGCTCCTCAGTATTGTTCTTATTTAATTTAAATCAGACAAATAGGCTTCAAAAGCTGCAGAATCGGGGCATGAGGATTATTTTACGAGCACATAGACTTACACCAATATTATTAATGCTTAATTCTTTAAATTGCCTTTCTGTTGAGAATAGACTTTATACATTTACCATGACATTGATTTATAAAATTTTGAATAATTTGGTACCATTCTACTTTACTCAATATGTTAGTTTTAATAGAAATATACATGGTTATCCTACCCGTAATAATGACAATTTTTTTATGTGCAGAAGGTCGTCAATATAACTATGAAATATTTAATTGAACATCGGATACTGGATATCTTTTATATAATCTAGTATTAGGTTGGAAAACTGATCTTAGCTTCTAGTTGTCAGTGAGTAGTTTTTTTTATAGATTTATTGTGGTATAATCATTATTATATAACCTAGCCTAAGAACTTCAATAGCGGGACACCTGATCCTTTTATACTAATTAACAACATAATCAATAAAGGTGGATATTGTTTTAAATTTTAGTTATTTTGTTGTCTAATACCTCATTACTTACTTGCAAAATTATTGATAAATTTATTTCGTTATTGAGGAGTGATACCTAGGATATCAAAGGCAGTTAGCAGTTCAACTGGTAGAGAGCTGCTGGCGCCCTTAACCCAACCCCATCTCACCGAGCAGCAGAATTTGCACATTCTCCTCAACTGCCTCTTCTCATATAACTAATTTCTATTTGATTTTATTTTATTGTTATTATTATTGTTCATTATTGTTCAATATTATTTAGATCAACTATAACCTTACTCTCTGCTATTAAACAGAGAAAGAGTGTGGCAATGCCATTTCCTTAAAAAGGGAATTAGTAGCTCCTAGTTCTTCCTTTCTCTTAATCCATTATCTATATATTTATGTGAATTTTTTTTAATGATTATGTATTTTTTCAGGTTAATTAATTGCGGACTTGCCCATAAACCTACTCTGCATACATGTCCTGAACGTCCTCGCCAATCGAGTCGCAAAAATGCTACCAAACAACATTCAGTCGAGTCTTTTAAGCAAACCACATATATATTAAAGGATCATTTCAAAAGGCAGGTGGTTAATCACCAAAATGAAGTCACAAAAAGTTGGCATAAATATCCAAAGCGTTCCTTTAAAATAATCTACAAAGGCAATTTAAAAGATCATACCATAATTCATACGCTTGATGATCAAATGCAGTGGTTTCATTGTTTAAAATGTTCATATAAAACACCTCGGAAGTACATTTTAAGAAAACACATGAAGACACATGGAACTACTGATCAACAAGGCAAATACTCAAGAGTTTGTCATACATGTTCACAGTGTTCCTATAAAACAAAGTACAAATATAATTTAAAAACGCATGTCATAAATCAACACGGTGGAGACGCAGTTGTTTGGCATAAATGTTCAGAATGTTCGTTTAAATCAATCCTCAAAAGTAGTTTAAAAGATCATTCCATAATTCATAAACCTGCTGATGAAGTCCAATGGTTTCATTGTTTACAATGTTCATATAGAACAATCCGGAAAAACGATTTAAGAAACCATATGAAAACACATATAACTACTGATCAACACGGCGAAGACGCAGGGGTTTGGCATAAATGTCCAGAGTGTTCCTTTAAAACAATTCACAAAATATGTTTAAAACGGCATGCTGTAATTCATAAGCTCGCCGATCACGGTGAAGACGCAAAAGTTTGGCATAAATGTCGACAGTGTCCCTATAAAACAATCTACAAAGGTAATTTCACATCACATTCTATAATTCATAAGTCTGCGGATCAAGTCCAGTGGTTTCATTGTTTAAAATGTTCATATAAAACACCCCGGATTTTTTTTTTAAGAAACCACATGAAGACGCATATAACGGCTGATCAACAAGGCGAATACTCAAAAGTTTGGCATAAATGTCCAGAGTGTCCGTATAAATCAATCTACAAAAGTAGTTTAAAAAAGCATACCGTAATTCATAAGCCCACTGATCAAGTCCAGTGGTTTCATTGTTTACAATGTTCATATAAAACAATTTGGAAAAGTGATTTAAGAAACCACGTGAAGATCCATATAATTACTAATCAAAAAGGCGAAGATATTAGAGTTTGGTATAAATGTTCAGAGTGCCCCTTTAAAACAATCTACAAAAGTAGTTTACCACGGCATTCCATAAATCATAAACCTGCTGATCAAGTCCCGTGGTTTCATTGTTTGAAATGTTCATATAAAACAAATCGGAAAAATTATTTAAAACTCCATATGAAGACACTTAGAACTGCTGATCAGATCCAGTGGTTTCACTGCTTACAATGTTCATATAAAGCAAAGCTGAAATGTAATCGAAAACGTCACATGAAGACATATAAAACTGCTGATCAACATGGCGAAGATGCAGGGGTTTGGCATAAATGTTCAGAGTGTTCATTTAAATCAATCTACAAACGTAATTTAAAAGATCATACCGTAATTCATAAGCCCGCTGATCAAGTCCAATGGTTTCATTGTTTACAATGTTCATATAAAACAATTCGGAAAAATGATTTAAGAAGGCACATGAAAGCACATATAACTACTGATTAACATGGCGAAGAGGCAAGAGTTTGCCATAAATGTTCAGAGTGTACCTATAAAACAACCTAAAAAAGTCATTGCATACCAAAATTCACAACACTGATCAAATTATTTATAATATAGGATGAGTACGAAAATCAAATACGAGGGTAGTTTCATCTGCCAGATTTAATGGTTGAAAAACAACTAACTAAAAGAGTGAATTATTCATTAGAGCGGTCTCTTTACACGCGAACCATATGTTTATTTAATCATCAAGAAACAAAATATCAAGGTCCATGCGCTTATAAAGTGGATAAGTTTAGTGCTATATTGAATTACTTTTTTATAGACTTATTAAGAAGAAATTTCAACACAAATTCGGTGGTTTACTTGTTTAAAATGTTCATTTAAGACGATTTGGAAATTTTCTCTAAAAAAAACACGGGGAGACATAGCGCTGCTAATTAACAAGGTTTTGATTGATTCCCATATAATTTTTTTTTCAAAAGATGCCTTTTTAAGAAGCACCAGGCGAAATCGAAAAAGTTTGGCATACATTTCCAGAGTGTCTATAAAACAATCTACAAAAGTGATTTATCAGCGCATACCATACTTCATGCCTGCTGATCAGTGAATTATATTTTCTCTGGGAGATCCCGTGATCTCTTTACTTTTCGAAAATAGGCAAATCACTTACTAACAGTGCCTGAAAACCTAATATTATTTTCCTGACATATTTTTCAAAAGGGTAAATTTGTGAATTTAGTCAGTAGGAAGAACATTGAAAAGCGAAGTTTTCACAAATTTTGGATAGACAAATAATATAGGCAGAGGAGAGAAAATACCTATAGACAAAAGTGTAGTGCATTGTAAACGACGACTCTTTTGTAGGTTTATAGACAAAAAAGACGAGCGAGGTTCCGAAATACAGTAACACAAAATCATGTTAAAAAATATTATAATTTCATTGTATAACAAATCTGTGGACATTCTCCATATTTTAGAATAGTTGTGATAGTAATATAATATGTGTCCTATACTATAACAACGATGAGTTTAAAATAAACTTGCTTTATTTAGATAAACGCGTTACAATATTATGTCCTCTCTACGAAGGGCTATAGGGTAGGAGACCGATCACAATACATTGATTTCGGTCACAGTTTTGCATCGGCAATTCAGCTTCAAAAACTGCCGCCAGAGACGCATGTGTTCCTTGCGAGGCTTAAAATTCATGGATTCTTATGTCATAATAACTATTTTCTATTGAAATTAGTTTTTATTGCTTTCTGAGACACAAATAACGACTTTATAATAATTAAAAGCTATTTTTTAATATTCATTAAAATTTCATCGGCTGATATTGTTTTATAATTATTATATTAAATGATAAAATTGACAAAACATGTGCATGACATGTTATTTTTCTTGTTTTCAAGGACCTAGGCTTAAAAGAAGCAACAAATTTAGCAGGAGTCCTTTATAAGTGTGTTTTATCTCAGAGCAGGAATGTTTTTGAAAAAAAATAGCAAACAATTTAAAATATATATGTTTAAGCTAATGCCAGTTTTAGCCGTAAAGAGAGGATAAACGGTACCTAATTTTAAAGAATGTGTAGAAAATCGTTTTTAGCGTTAAAGATGTACCTACCTATACTTTCAATTTATACAGGAGGATGCAAAGGGTGTATCCATTTTGTTTTGGTATACATTTTTTTTTAAATGTTATATCATCGTGAATCATTGACGAAGAGGAACTACGGAGTCAAACCCACTTCAAAATAAGAAAAATAAATGTAACGTACTGTTTATACCAAGATTACAAACAATTATATGTCCAAAAAGATTATACAGTATTTCCAAAAAGTATATGCAACATAAGGGACTTTTTATATTTGTTTACTTCTTAGAATCGATTTTTTTGTGAAAAGATAATATATTGAGAAAACTTATTAATACAGAAAAAGTATAGATATTGTTAATAAGAAATTAACCAACTTTGGCATATTATTGTGGTTTTAACTAATATAAAAATTATAAATACAAAGTTTCTTGTTGAATAAGCATCTTCTTGGATATTAATACGATTCCAAAGATGGTTTTTAAAAATCAGGATGTTCTAGATACACGAAAGACTATTTTTTTGGAAAGCCAATTAATACACACAACTGTAATACACATCTTTTATTATTTAAACTTAAACTCAGAAAAAATACATTGAATGCGTGTGTAACAAATACTTAATAATTAATATAATTGAGATTTTTTTAGTTGTAATGTAATGTAACTCGTCTTAATCTGTTGGTGTGATTTTTCGTTGAGTACGTATGATAGTTAGTGTGATGCTAGCCAGGGGCCAGCACCTGATTTAGTTAAATTTGTTTCGACAATTGCTTTAAAATTATTTTTAATTGCTTCAAAAATCAACTAAGTCTCGAATTAAATCAACGTTCAATTAAAAGAATAATTTTATTTCATTAAACAAGATTTAAAAATTAAAATGTACCTTTCAAGAAGTAATGCCAGAATCGCGTTAAAGAGTTAATCATTTTGCCTAATAAAAGTGTACGACAAAAGCACCTTATACCAGCTTCATTAAAATAAAATCACTTACCATTGGAATAATTTTCAAATAAACGGCATGGTGTTTAACTTCACAAGTTTCGAGATCCGATTTTAAACGCGAAAAAGATTTTTTTTTTCGACTGCATGATATCACGCAAAGAGGAAAAACTAACTTTAAGAAATATCGCATGCAAAATGCACGCTCCAAAAAAAACAGATTCCCCCAAACTGTGTTAAAAAAAACCATTGGCCAGGGGGCTTTTCTAATAAGGAAAATTTCCAGAACAAAGCCAATTGAAACAAAAAGCGAAATATCGAGACCTCAAAATTTAATTACCGATTGAAATTTAAAAACCATGTGTGAGCTAATTTCAATGACGAAATTAAGTTTGGAATGTAAAAATTTTGGAGCGTTTTGCGTCATGTCACACTGCACGTGTTTTTATTGCCGCAGGTGTGTAGATTCCAGATTTTTCTGGGAACAAACAAGTCGAAAAGTTAAAAGCGAAAAATTATCGGGGCAAAAGATAGTCTGAACAGAAACTTCACGTGTAGTACGTCGTAATGTCCAAATGGGATTCGGCAAATTTTTAAAGTCCTAATTAAATCTTCAATTGTAGCTCGTCGTAAGGTCCGAAAGGGGCCGAAAAAATTTTAAAATAACAAATTTTTTAAGTCTGTTACTATGGTCACAGTATTGAACAAACCCAAAATAGTGTCTCACAGTTTTAGAGACTCGTGGAAGTAACTAAGTAATTAAGCAAATGTATGTCGTCAAATCGAAAAATAACGTAAAGAAACGCTGTTTGAAATTCGTCACTCAATAGAAGCAGGTGGTCAACAAAAGCGATTAAGGCTACAGAAGCAGGTTCCGGTGTAACGTTAAGTCCTAGACAGTAAGTTTAATTTTTAAATCATGATGCTTAGGGTGCCTGTATATTTGATAACATTTTCTTGTTGTATGTGCTCAAGAAATTAATGATTATCCAAGTAAACCATTCAGTGCGAGCGTCTCTCTGTAATTTTATTTAGTAGGAAATGTTATTCTAGTATTTTAATATGACTATCCCATTAAAACCATTTAATTCTAGCGTCATTCTGTATTTTATTTAGTAGAAATTGTAGAATTTGTTTTTCCATAAGCCACAAATGAATTAAGCTTCAGGAAGTGTATGTTACAAAGTAAATCACTGCGAATACGTATTAATGCTATTTGAATTCTCTTTTATTAATCCGTACTTACTTGACTGGCTAGTTTTTTTTTTATCATACTCTCAGGAAAAATCTACTCCTCTAGGAAAATTGATGCAAAGAAAAATCACAGCGGTTAAGTGGTAATACCAATGAAATTTTCTTTTTACTGTGCCAACACGGATTGTCTGGCGAACTTTAAATACTAGGTCATATCAGAAAATACGTGAGTAGATTTGAGCCAACCACTAATTAACTAAGAAAATGCTCCCTTTCAATTGTGTGCTCCCTTAAATACGCAATCTCAAATATTGTTTTATTATTTTAAAACGCAAGGTAATTTGGCCTACGCTCATTTAACTATATTAATTATAACTGAGGATAGAATTGAGTGCTGGAAAGAGGAATGAAGTTTTTTTAAACTAGGTGGAGACATATGGGTAGTTGCTCAAGTGGTCTCGGTAAATTATTTTCAACGAAATAGGGTGTCAACACACTGGTACTGCGAACCTGGATCCAGAAGTTGAAGAAAAGGCTGATATTACAGTAAGTACAAAAATAGGGTAAATCGGCGTTCATTACATAGGGTCAAAAAATGCGTCTTGTGTAACTTGTCAGGTGACAAGCAATTGCCATTTTCGCATATTTTGTTTTTATTTAGTGAATTTTAGTGATGTCTAACTTGATACCTTCAAATATCGCATAGTATGGAATACCTACTAAACCACATATTATCCAATACTTTTTATGTAGATATTGACTTGGATACGCTTATCGTTTTATTGAACATTGAATTACAATAAAACACTAATATTGTAACATCAAATATTTGAAATAACAATGTAAACTTTCAAGCGAGGCTTACTAGCACAACCACAAACATATTAAACCATGAGAAGACCTACAAGCCCTAAAGCAAATTATAGCAAATAAAATAAAAAATTTAAAAAAATTATATTATTTTTACTCTAACGTACATTAGATGCTTAATGCAAAAGTTTACTAAGGTAAAGTTATATTCCATATAAATAAATATTTAAAACAAGTAATTAGTACTTTTATTACTTTATACTTAGTCATTATTTTACTAGCGTTTAAGATCATTTACGGCACTATGCTATATTAGCCGCTTCTGTCTGATTCGTAGGTTTTTTTTTTTTTTTTTTTTTTATGGCAGTGGCACACACTAAAGTGAGACCCTATGGCGCTCGACGAGCGGTGTGTGTGCGAAGATGTTGATTGACACGGCTCTTGAATATTTGTAAGTTGTAATTAGTGGGAAACAGATGTTCTGGGAGTGAGTTCCACAGTGATGCAGTGCGCCAGACAAAGGAGTTCTTGTAAAGCGATGTTCTAGGAGTTTCTAGTTGTACGACGTACTGGTGCGCTCTTGCCGTCTGTCGTGACTGTCTGACAGGAGCTGCCAGTCGCGGGATGAGGCGGGCCAAATCCTGGAAACATCTGCCGTGAAAGTATCTGTAAAACAGAGATATCTCGGCTACATGTCTGCGGTGTTCCAGACTATCTAGATTCCGGGTCAACTCCGGGTCGCCGACGAGACGCACTGCTCTCTTCTGTATGGAATCCAGCAGCTTTAGGGTGTGCTTTGGTGCGGCACCCCAGATATGTGAGCAATATTCTAAGCACGGTCTTATTTGCGCTTTGTAGAGCAAGAGCAACTGCTGCGGTGTATAGAGTTTTTTGTTGCGAAATAGCGCACCAAGCTTCTGGGAGGCTGATTTTGCGATGTTAGCAACGTGGTCATGCCAGGACATATTGCTGTTGACCGAGATACCCAGCAGTCCAATTGACGAGGATGAAGGAATGGTCGACCCTGCCATAATAATGTCAGGGCCCGCTGTATTGGCCCTCTTGGTAAACATGGCTGCTTGGGTCTTTGCGGCATTGAACTGGACCAAATTTCGGTCGCCCCAAGTTTGAACTTTTTCCAGGTCTTGATTAATTGCTGTAATCTGCTCCTGTCTGCGGTGATGAGTCTCAGTCGCTGGTAAGGGTTTTTCTGATCTAAAGTGGGAGACAAGGGTACTGTCATCTGCAAAACTGTAAACAGGATTATTTGTTTCGGTAAGCAGGTCATTAATATAGATGAGGAACAGAGTTGGTGAAAGTATTGCGCCCTGAGGCACGCCCGCGTTGATGGTGAATGTGTCCGAGATGTGTCCATCGACTGCAACGTGCAGAGATCGGCTCTTAAGGAAACTGGCAAGCCAGCTGCAGAGAGAGGCTGGCAGTCCGAATGACGGTAGTTTGCTGAGCAGTCCGTCATGCCAAACTCTGCCTTTGAAATATCCAACGCAATCGCTCGAGCCTCTCCGTAGTTCTCAATTGCCCTACTCCATATATGAGTGACATAGGCCAATATATCTCCTGTCGATCTCTCTTTGCGAAAGCCGTATTGATTATCGCTGATTATTTTGTTGTTCTCGAGGTACTTGCGCAGTTGCTGATTGACTACATGTTTTATGACTTTGGAGATTATTGGAAGCAAGGCAATTGGACGATAGTTTAAGGGCGTGGTTTTCTTGCCCTTTTTTGGAACAGGTTGCACTCGAGCGACTTTCCAAGAAGATGGGTAAATCCCTTTTCCGTAAGACAGAGAAAAAAGCCTGGAAAAAACGGGTGTTAGTTCGTTGGCGCAGTTCTTTAACACGATGGCAGGTATTCCATCCGGTCCTGATGCCTTTTGCGTATCTAGATTTTTAAGGATTTTACGAATATCACGGTGATGAAATTTGACTTCTGCCATGGTAGTGTTGATGTTCGATAAGGTGGGGAGAGTCTTGCCTTGGGGGACGTCTAAGGTAGAGTGCGAAGAAAACATTTTGGCGAGCATGTTTGCTTTTTCCCTGGCTGTAGTCGCCGTGATGCCACGTTCGTCCGTCAAAGGTGGGAGAGACGTTTTTGTAAAGTTGTTACGTACTGCCTTTGCTACCGACCAGAAATTGCTGGAGCCACTGGGGCATTGTAAAAGTTTATTCCTGATCCTTTAATTGTGTTTGTTCTTAGTTTCGTCGATAACACGCTTGCATTCGTTTCTCGCTTCGACAAAATAATTGCGATTTTCAGCGGTCTGATTTTGCTGCCAGTACTTGTAGGCTTGCTGTTTCCTACCCACAGCTCTTTCGCATCTTTTGTCGTACCAGGGCTTTCCTTTTGATGGTAACTTGATGGAATTTGGGATGTATGCTTCCATTCCTGAGGAGATTACTTGCGTGATCTTTTCGCAGCAGACTGACGGGTCGTCAGCGCCAAAGCAGACGTCGAGCCAAGGAAAATCTAGATAGAACTCCCTCAGATCGTCCCAGTTTGCA
>MU195402.1:0-10348 GCA_016904865.1 Pissodes strobi
AGGGCGTTTAAGTTTAAGAAGTTTCACTTCAGATATGCGCACATAGTGCACACGTTTTTTTTTTTTGAATAAATCTCTATTTATCTATCTAATAATCAAGAATGCAAATTCTAAGTATGAGGTCGTCACAAAAATATGGATACACTTTATCACTTCCTCATGAAAGTCCAGGATATTCCAATCAAAAATTGGCAATTAAGTATATATAATATAATTGCTAAAAATATGTTATTTATACAAAACTTCCTAACACATTTTTAATATAATAAATGTAATTACCATAAAGCAAAAACTGTATAATGGAAAATCTGTTTTAACTTATAATGAAGGCAAAAAAAATATTTTTTAAACAATATGAGAAAATGTAGTGAGGGATGCTGTTGTCACGACTAGCAACCATCCGAATGTTCTTGTGCTACCCTATAGAACTGGCCTTGCAGCAGCGTACCGAGTCATTCGCCGGCCGGCCGCGAATATTCAAGAACGCTGGAATTATCTCGATGGGGTCGATGATCATATAGAGTGGCCACGGAATACTTCTCGAATATTCGTGATAGATCTGAGATTATATATAAGGAGCAGACCTAGGGCGGATAGTTAGTTAGTTAATCATTGAGTGTTGAATGGTAGAGAACTATTAGTGGTAAAGTTAAAAGAATAGTTTAATGTGTTCAGTTGCATACACTGGTACAGAATAAAGAGAGTATTATTGTAAAATAGTAAGTTGTAATTTCGTTCAGAACCCACGGGAAACACGTAACACTATGCAAACTATTCAAAAATAGCAATATTTATGTGTTGTATACAGGAAATCCATATTATTTTGGAAATTAGAAAAAATATTCCGGATAAAGGTTGTATGATTTCATTTTCTTTTACACATAATTCTGTTTTAATGCATACTTAGTGTTTCAGAAAAACAAGGTACATATCAACCCACTTTCTAATGATTTTGATATTTTTATTAAATTCTTTACATTTTTCTATATACCATGTCTAAGCGGTTTTCGAAATATTAAAAGCTTAAGAATTTAGAAATTCTCTGATTTTTTGGATATAGCTTATCTATTTAAATATCTACCTGCTGCTACCTGGAGATAATAGCTATTTATGATATAAGTGTGAAAAGTACTCGTTTAAGGCATGAGTATGAAAATTTGCGGAACGAGCGAAGCGTATGTCTTATGGTGCGTCCAGACTTGTGACAAAACCCCGTGACGTGACAGCGTCGCGAACATTTTCACGACGAGGCGAACTTCGATGCGTGTCATCGTCGCCTGTCATCCCCGCGTGTCATCGTCGCGTATCATAGTCCCGTTCACAGCGTTCCGCTCATTTAAATAAAAAAGAGTCGGTCATCATGGACGTTGCAGCAGCAGCGTACATAGTTATAGATCATTTATTGCGTAATTCTATAAATGTTAACGTTGTCTCCTGTTCCCATTCCATCTTGATATTAAAAAAACAAATACTAATTCGAAACAGAAATAGCCGCTACACTGGTTAAAATTCAATTAAATATGCAAAACGTTCTGATGATACGCGGTTCCGTCCAGACTTGCCGAACCAAGCGGCGCAGCATCCCTTTGATGCGACGTTAAAAGACCGACAGGACATGGAACGGACTGATGACACGCGGTAAACGCAGCGATGTCACGCGTTGCGGTTACGGGGTACCGTCCAGACTATACGCGACGAGGTTCGCGGCGGTGTCACGATACGCGGTCTTGTCACAGGTCTGGACGCACCTTTACAAGATTTTTTTCTACGAGCATAATGAACATTGGCTTTTTTAAAATTACTTCTGTATATTTACCTGAATTTGTCGTTTTGATTATCATAACAATTTGTTTTTTTTATGTCAGTAAAGTTGACAAACCGTATGTAATTCGAAAAATTCTGCCTCAAAAAGTTATTTCCAAGAACCTAGTGGAGAGGATGGGCTGGCCGCTACCAATGTGAAAAGAAGCCAAAGTACCTATTTTCAACTGTTTATAGCTGTGAAACTACTAACTCTAGAGGTATAACATCATACATCAAATTTAATATGATTAGAATTTTAAGTAGAATCCAAAAATTGTAACGTTGTACATGTGTCTAATTAGAATATTTCGTTTTCCGCAATATATCTGTTAAATTATGGTATCGATCCTCGCAACCTTACTACCTACTCCCGAAGATGCGCAGTAAATATCTACGAATATCTACGGAAGGTAGCGGAGAGAACGGGCTTCTCGGGTACGTCTTCGAGGCGTGAAGACGGCCGTTTTTGTTACCGAGTTAGTAGTAGCCAATTTATCTACAAGCGTAGTATCGCTTAAAAGTACTAAATATCGTCAATTGTGTTGGAAGACACTGTGTGAAAGCTGGTGTGGTGACCCTTTAAATTTAAAGAGTCGTTCCGAGGGATCAATGACCTTTTGAGCACCTCCTCGCCTGTGTAGGAGCCTAACCGTTTTCTCCAGCGTGAACCAGTCCAGGAGTTTGGGTGAAGCCCGACTCTCCAATTAGTGCCTAGCCTAGGTCTTTCATTTAAAATAGCTTATAAAGTAGAATTATTATTCTCAATAAGGCGATTTTATTGAGCTTTCTCTTGGCTTTCTGCTGCCACTATCGATAATTCTCGAGTGAAAAGACTATAGACTATCGCATTAGAAGTACATACCGGGTAAAACATTTCAAGAGATTTTGAGATTCAGTTCGCCGATACAGTGCGCTGTTTTAAGGAGATATTTCTCCAGAATACCGTAGATTTGTTATCGTTTCCCACATTTTAATTTCTTTTGTTATATTGTAAAATTAGTACCAATATTACATTAGCATTAAGTATATTATATCTCGCTGTAGACCCACGGCAGAACTTCGAACTTCCTTAAATTTATTTAAAATTGCTATATGATTTCACGCCCAAAACAGATTAATCCGAGCTCGAATTTTTCTTCCGTAAGCGGCTATATTTGTATATATCTCTTTCCACGACATTACTGCCCAGGGAATAAGTAAAGGATGATTTTGTGAATTTTCATCTTAGTGTGAATCTGTGAATATTCATTCTAGTGTGATTTTGTTAATATTCATTTAGATAATAGTTATCGGGCAATGTTAACCTATCATTAAAATTTTTGTTTTATGAAACCGTTTTATTAGTTGTATTTGAAATATTCCTTTTCATTAACAAGTATTATTTTTTTTTCATTACTTGAAGGTAATTTTTCTATAAACTATTTCATCTAATAAAATCGTATTAGATTGTATTTGAGATATTCCTCTCGTTGTTTAGTATAAAATTTACTAGGAAATTATTTCCTCTTTATCACATGGCGGTGGACTTTTCTAGAAAAAAAAAAGATATCTCTGCATAACTTAAGATTAAATCTTCTTAATTGGTTGATTGATTTTCTTGAAGATACTCTGTACCAGGAAGGTACTGATGAACCGTATACTAATGTACGTGTGTGTTTAGTGTTAATAAACTACTGTTAGTAAATGAGGTGTTTAATTGGATAACTGATGCATAGCTATCATTTGATTTAATTCTAATGTTTTTATTTAGCTAATTATTTAATATTTTTTACTTCGCTCTTTCACCGGGTATTTTTTCTAGGTTTTATTATCCATTTCTCCAACCGAAAGTCTTTCCGTTAAATTTCGCACGATAAAAATTTAGTGGCGCCCTTCTAACGACCAAACACTTTAACCCACGACTTTCTAAAAAAAAAATTAACACCGACTGAGAGAGTCAGGCATATGGGCGTCTGAATGAGCATTTTGCTTATTAGGGCGTTTCATTTAAAAAAGCGCAACTTTCTTTGACCACCCTGTATATAAAAAAGTAACGATTAAAAAAATACAAAAAAGTAAAGATCCTTTTACTAGGAACAACTTTTGTTTTTAATTGTTTTTTGCAACCATCGTAGTCTTCGAGATAATGTCTATACCTTATCTCGAAGACTACCGTCTTAAACGGGCCACCCTGTACAAAGTCAATGCAAATTTCTTCTATCACTCAGTCGCTGGATTTTAAAGCGACTTAACATAGTATTATAAGAGATCATATACGGATAAGTATGTTTTGAGCAAATACGTGCAGAAGTTTTATTAAATTTATCCTTACGAAAACACAAGTGACTACACATATTTTGTCTTTGGGAAAAGTGAAACACCTTATATTCCTATCAAAGTTTTTGCTTTGGTTATCCACCTTACATCCGTCCACAGCACACCTCATTATTAAACGCTTTTTAATTAAAAATACCAACAAACACCGTCTAAGGAACAGTAACGCCAACAAAATTTCCGCCGGCGGCGCGCGGCGCCAAACAACGCTCGCAATCGCAATGACGTCACAGGCGAATCGTCGCCTGCGCGATATCATATCTTCCGTTTATTGTATCATGGTGTCGGATGACTATTGAAGACGTCACAGGCAAAGGTGACATTTACTTAATTAAAATACCTGATACTAAAACGAAAACCTGTCGAGAATTTGTTATTAGTGGTGGTTCAATTGAAGAAATTAATTTAGTGGAGATTGTTCGAAAGTATGAGCGTCTGCGTCCTGTAGGCGTTACCAAAAATCGTTTCTGTTTCCAATATAGAAAAGGCTTGCCCATAAAACTTTTGGAGTTATACCGAAAAACATAGCTACTTTCCTTGGTAATTTTTCAGTTTGACAACCATTGGAATTTTGTAAAAACACTTTTTGCTTCTTCATTTAGACACTTTTAAAAGCCGTTATTGACCATTAAAATATTGCGCAATTGTATGAAATGTGCAAATCATGACATTTTTGGCATCTGACGCAGGAGGATTGTTGCAATGTTGCCAAAGGTTGCACCCAAAAACATTTATTTAACCTAGAGAGACCCGACAACTAATTCATAAAAATCCGAAATCTAGCATCAAATATCAACAAAACGATTGTCCCGCCTCCTTATATTTTTATGTATCGTGTACAACCTGTTCCTCCGACCGAATCCTCGCCGTGAGCAAATTTCGTCCCTACCAAAGACAGAGTACAAATAATATCGAGTAGATTCACTTAGCAAAAATCGTTTGATGTTTTTGGATCAAACGCAAAAGCCGCAGCACGGTAAAATAGTATATTATTTTATATGGAGGAAAAGTGATACTTTTCATGGCGCGCTCGTGGTAATAGAGAGCAAGCCATGAAAAGTAACTTTTCCTCCAAATAAAATATGCTGTTTTTTCTTCAAATGTCGACAAATTAATGCAAAAACATCTCTATTTAATAGTAATAATATCTAATTATTATTAAAGATAAATGGGTTCGCAAGGCGGCTTAGACTACGGTCGTAGGTGGCGTTGCTTAGACCGGTGTCGGTGAATATAATGTAACATCAAGCTGTCAGTGGACACTGTCAACAATAATTATTTTTTTAAGATTGCGTGTCCGATTGCGTTTTAATTCCGTATTGATAAGCAGTTATTGAGTAAGTTCGATTAAATAATAACCAATTTGTTCCTAAATTAGTGATTTTTAGAAATGCAATCACACATTGAGTGATAAATACAAATTTTAGTTTAATAACTCTTGAGTTGTTGACGTTTATTTTGTTGTCTGTTTGTATTGTATCTATGTTGCTATGACAACACTTTTACCTCCGCCGGCGGAAAAGTGAAAAGTAAAGCTCCGGCGGAGGAAAAACGACACTTCACGGCCGCCTACACAGTCGAGTAATGACGGATTTACTGACGTTTGAAGAAAAAAATAGTTTTTACTCTATCTGCAGCAGCGAGCAGCCTGTGAGGGGAGATTCAAAAAGTATTAGCTGATGCAAAATTATTTCCTCGGTTATTATTTGATACACGATATTTCAAAGGGCGATTAAGGTAATTTTTAATACGTGATTCAAATGAATAAAACTATGTAATAAAGTTATACAAAATAGTAACGTATACTAAATTCAAAAACATTATAAATAAAGGTAATACCTATTAAAATAATTTATTTGACAGTTTGTAACTTGATTCATCTATTAAAACATGTATAAAGCAGAAGGTTCAAAGTACCTGAGAAATATTATGGGAATTTAAATATAAAAAGGACAAATTAAGCTAGTAAAGTAAATTTATAGCTTCTTAAAAGTCTAAACACTTCATTACTCGCGCTACGAGTATTTCTCTCACATTTTCTGCGAAATCGTCAGTTTTTGGAGATGGCTTTGCGGACGGAGTTGTCCTCCACTACTCTAGCTGCTTATTTGGCGTCCTCTTTAACATGGCCAATTAACCGGGTGCATTTCTCAAATGATTGGCTGCATTTGTGAGAATTTCTTTCATCGCGCTACGTCTGCCGTAGTACTTTTAACATTGAAAATGTTTCTGTTTTGCTGTTATGGGGCATCAAATTGCGAAAAAGTGCATGCTACATTTGCCACACATGATGTCATATGCGTGATGAACTACTAACCCAAACTAACCAAATGTAATCAAAAGCACCAAAAAGAACTAAATGTATCGGAACATATTAAAAAAATTAAAGTAAGACTAACTCAAATTATCCGAACTTTTGCAGCTAACCAAAACTAACCAAATACATTAAAAATTGTTATAACGTATTGGATCCGGTTCAAATTACTGAAATAAATTGGAACTAACTGAAACTAACCGAAAGTTGAGTGAACAACTAACCAAAAGCACCAAAAACGCCTAAACCGTATCGGGCAAATTACAAATATTAAAGTAAGTTAAAATTAACTTAAATTAACCGAATTTTGGCGACTAACCAAAACTAACCGATAACATTAAATTTGATTGTAACGTATCGGAGTCGGTTCAAGTGACTAAAATGAATTAAAACTAACTGAACTTAAAGAAATGCCTTTTTAACATTATAATATTTTTTAACATAATTATAAAAAAAGGTGCCGATTTGAAGACCTAAAAAATTACCCTCCACTTGTAGATAGGAAAATGTATTAATATATAACTAGCCATGACGTTGCGGTAGATAATAATTCTAACCTGTTCCGAATTGTTTTAGCCCGTTCTTTCGCTTTTGCTTACTTTTAGTTAGTTTTGTTTAGCCGTTTAATTAACTTTCGGTTAGTCTCAGTTAGATCCTATTTATTTTAGTCATTTGAACCGACTCCGATACGTTATAATCAAATTTAGTGTTTTTCGTTACTTTTGGTTAGTCGCCAAAGGTCTGCTCGTCTTGGTTAGTTTTAACTTACTTTATTTTTTGTAACCTATTCCGATACGTTTTAGTGCTTTTGGTTACTTTTGATTAGTTTTGGTTTGTCATTCAATCAGATTCCTGTTAGTTTTAGTTGGTTTTTATATATTTTAGAATTTGAACCGGTTCAAATACGTTACGAGTATAATTAATTTTAATGTTTTTGGTTAATTTTAGTTAGTCGTCGAAATTCGGCTAATTTAAGTGAGTTTCAACTTACTTTAATATTTTTAATCTATTTTGATTTATGTTTTCGCTTTTCTGGTTACTTTTGGTTAGCTTTGTTGTTCAATCAACTTTCGGTTAATTTCAGTTAGTTTAAATTTATTATAATCATTTGAACCAGTTCCAATACGTTATTACCAATTTTACTGTTTTTGGTTAGTCAAGGTTAGTCGCCAAAATTCGGTTAATTTGGGTTAATTTTATCTTACTCCAATATTTTTAATCGATTACGATACGTTATAGCCGGTTACTGTGCTTTTAGTTTCATTTGGCTAGTCATTCAATCAGCTTTCGGTTACTTTCAGTCAGCTCCAATTTATTTTACTCATTTGAACCGGTTCCGATACATTATAACCAATTTAAATGTTTTTGGTAAAATTATGTCAGTCGCCAAAATTAGGATAATTTGGGTTAGTTTCAACTAATTTTAATATTTTTAATCTGTTCCGATAGGTTTAAGCCCTTAGTGCTTTTGGTTACTTTGGCCAGTTTTGATTAGTCGTGCAATCAACTTTTTGTTAATTATAGTTAGATTCAATTTATATTAGTAATTTGAACCGATTCCGTTCTTTATAACCAATTTTAATGTTTTTGGTTAGTCGTCTAAATTCAGTTACTTTGGGTTAGTTTCAACTAACTTTAATATTTTTAATCTGTTCCGATACGTTTTAGCCCTTTTTGGTACTTTTAGTTACTTTCGATTACTTTCAGTTAGTTCCAATTTATTTTAGTCATTTGAACCGGTTCCGATACGTTATAATCAAATTTAATGTTTTTGGTTAGTCGTTAAAATTCCGTTTGTTCTGGTTAGTTTTAACTTAATTTAATTTTCGTAACCTGCACCGGTACGTTTAAGCCTGTATTGGTTACTTTTGGTGAGTTTTGGTTAGTCATTCATTCAATCAACTTTCGGTGAGTTTCAGTTAATTCCAATTTATTTTAGTCATATTAATCGATTCCGATACCTTATAAATCAAATTTAAGTTTAAGTAAATAAACTAACACGATCTCACACGCGTATGATGTCATGTGTCAAATGTAGCATGCACTTTTTCACGATTTGAGGTCCTATGCCTACTAGGATAATAGGAACATTTTCAATGTTAAAATATAAGAGTTGCTTTAAAAACACAAAAGGTCATGTGAAGAATTCGCAATTATTAAAACATAAACGGATTTTTGCTCACGCTAGTAGTGACGGGCATTTAATTTTTACCTTACATGTTTTCTTTTCTCACTATTGTCTTTATCCATATTTAGGTAAATAACAAAATTTTAATAAAGACATATTTGTTAAACCGATTATACGTGTAATTGAAAAACTGCATATTATTAAAAAATTATTAAAAATCTTAACTGATGGGGTCTTTGGGGCATCTAAAAAATGAAAATCCGTTACCCACTTTTGTAATGCAATAATTATCCGCACAACAATATCTCGCCATAGTAACGATCTTATGGTCCCCACTACTAAATGTAGTGTTCCCGCGTCCGCCTGGGCGAAAGCAAGGACAGTTCATAGGCGTAGACTTTGAAAATGTGAGTCCATCATAATAATAATTTTAATAAAGTAAATACGTTTAATTTTAAATGATGGTATTTATTCCGGTACATTATTTAAAATATATTTATGTTTTATTTATAGTGTGTAAGGTAGATTGAGTTAGTTTGGGTTAGATATGGGTTCTGAAGGTTAGTTAACACAAAGGGGTGTTTCACTCATGCAATAGGTGTAAAAATCTCATACATTCGTGTTGCAGTCCCGCATACAGTCGATACAGTCTCATGCAGTCGTAATACAGTCTTTAGGAATTCCTTGCAGCCCATGCAGCTATAGGTGCAGTCGCACGCAGTAGCGTAGATTCCATGTACATTCACGAGAAATCGTATGCAGTCGCGGGAATTCGAGCGTGCAATCTTGTTCAATCTTGTCAGAAGACTCTACGTTGAAAGCCACACAAATGAACGCGCGCGCACGCACTATTCCCGTAACTTTTATTTTCAATTTTGTGTTCTTTATTTTTACATTATTTATTGTAATTTTGATGTGGCAGGAGCTAAAATTTATTATTGGGAGTATATGCAAATGTGTATGGATGTATCAAGGGAGGGCGAGAGTTTAAAAGAGTATGGTTAATTTCCCGAATGGCCCCTCCGCTCGCTTCGAGGCACAACCAAACCAAACTAACCTATACTACCCCAAATTTAAAAAAAGACACAAACATAACCTTAAAAAATATATGAAACAAGTCTCGTCACCGACGGGAATCGAACCCGGGCTGCGGGCCACGCCGTATCACAAGCACAGGATCTGACCACTGCACTAAAAACCTGCTGAAGGCAATTGCAAGGCAATTGCGGTCCAGTGAATTCACTGGACCATAGACACACGAGTAAATAAAAGAGTTACGGAAATAGTGCGTGCGCGCGCTTAGGTTCATTTGTGTAGCTTGCTATGCAGACGTTACTAATTTTGTCAGATATTGCTTATAAAGCGGCATCATTTGGTTTTCTTTTGGTTACATAGTAACTTTAAGGCGATTTTGTGAGGTTGTGTTTTGGTTGACACCGATGAATATAATATAAAAGCCGGAAAAAGATATGTAATAAATTTTTTATTTTTTTAGAACTTGTGCTTAGACATAATTTTGATTGGATGGTTAATGATTTTTTGTTGTACCAATTATCCCATTATAGTCAAGAGCTCATAACGAATTTTCGGTGTTTGGTTTATACTACAACTCGCACGGTGACCGTGATACCTTTACGATAAATAAATTGGGAACTGAAGCTCTCGTGGTCTTTCTTTGTACAGGGTATCCGGATTTCGTTGTACTTGCGGGGTAGCTCCATTAATTTTAAAGTTAGCAGGATGCGGTTTTCTTAACACGTTGCTGCTTTTTTGTGAAACGAAAGATACGG
>MU195403.1:3124-15806 GCA_016904865.1 Pissodes strobi
TATCATTATCATTATCATTATCATTATCATTATCATTATCATTATCAAATAGATGGTAACGCTAGTTGAGGAGATAAAGATATTCAGGCAGCAGATGCTCATCTTTAAGAAAAAGCAGATAATAGTGCAGCTGATGATAATGAAGCGTTTCCATAAAGTCCATGTGTTGTCGCTCCGGATACGATAAACCTTAGAATCAAAAATTGATGCAAGTGGTCTGCGAAACCGCCAAAGCTGCTCGAAATATTATTAATTTTATTTCAAGGACCTCGCGATTGTGAATCAATAAGAGAATCTTTTTGCTTCTTTTTTCAGATGCCATTCTAGATATTATTCTCACTTATATAAACACAGAAATTAATTGGCAGTCTAAAAACTGTGTCAAAGCTGACAAAAGATAACCTGCAAACATTTTTTGCCCTTTTGATATTTCGTAACAATCATTTGGATATGCTTGTTCCAATGTCAGTAATTTTGAATTTTCTGTAACAATTCGCGGTTAAATATCCAAAAACAATTAATTTATTTTCTTACATTCGCAAACTTCAATATAATCCAGCACACCATTGAAATTATTTTTAATGTAATTGATTTGTCTACGCTACTGGACTGGAGGCATACAAGCAAGGATTTAATAAGGAAAAGTATATATGGTTGCAGGTATCTTGAATTTAATGTGCATCTATTCATTTTACAGCCTTTCTTTAGTTTGTGACATAACTAGGTGCTTTGTTTTGACAGTTACATAATTCAGAATGTTTTGTGAAGGAGATTTGATCGAGTTTTTCGCGGAATTTTCTAATTAGGAAGGAATTCATGGTTACTTAGTTGGTGGTATTTGAATTGACCTCGTATCGACTCGGATAAGGTAGGTTGATCTCGTGTCATCCTGCGGAAATGAGTTTTTATGAGTCTGGGTGAATAAAACCGATGGTTGCTGAAGCACGAGTCCCATTTTGATAGACCTTCAGGCCTAAAAGGTGTAAAGGCGGTGACGGAGGCGTCAAAATGTTTTTTTAATTTCCCTGGAAATTGATAGCAGCTAGGCTGGATTATAATAATTTTTGACTCCAATGGCACTTTAGTATGGATTTTGAGACGTCTTATGTTCGTTTTTTTATTTCAGGCTCTTAATTCTACTTGAAATTTATTCTTAACTCTGGCTACTTAATTTACTATAATTGTAACTCCAACGTTAATGAATTCCTGAACTTGAACTGGTTCGAGTGATAGGACTAAATTTCAATTCAAATGGGCAAATGAGGAGACTATAGGAGAGGATCAGGAGATTCACGGACGCCGTTCCATTCCAATCGTAGCCTGGTGGATAGCAATGTAATTGTTGGTTGGAAAGTGGAGATTACATGGTCGGGATGACTCCGTGGTTATGAAGCCACTTTGCTGAAGAAGCGTTTTGGAGCCCCGAGCATTCTCGTCTGGAATAAGATAAGTGATCGATCCTTTTTACCTTTTAGAAATGTTTGCACAAATCCTCATCATTTCATCTTTTTAAACAGAAACACCAACATTTTAAAATTTAATTTTAAATATCTTTACCGTATCTTATCTTTGATTTATCTTGTACATTTACCTTATTGTACAGCTATCATACCGTAATCTCAAAACGAGATTATATATCTTTAACTTTAAGCCTCGTAACTTGATTTTGATCTGATCTATCAAAATAATTATCTTTAATGAGTACTCTGTATTATAGTGATTAAATATTCTGTAGATATTCGGTGTTAATCTTTGAACATTTCAATTTGTAATTTTTGGTAATTTGTTATTCATTAATTATCCTTACTCTAAGTACTACATAACAAGTAGTGATATTATTTGGCTATATTTTAATTTTTCAAAGGTAAGCTTTGAATTTAATATAAATTGAATTTCTCTCAGAGACGTCTGATAGATTTAAAAATATTTCCTGATTTTCTAAATATCATAGGTAGTCAAGATTCTTGATAAGTATTGCTTATTTTATATTACCTATACAGATTATTGATTGGTAAAACTGTTGATTATAATTACTTTGGGATTATGTAATGAAATATTTTTGACTTATTAATGGGCTGATCGTAACTTATGGGCTATTTGCTTATCAGAACCATTAATTTTAATTAGGGTCTTAAAGAAAATTTCATATACTACGATCTCATTATATTGTAATCTAGGATCAGTCTTGTTAAGTATTGCTTATTCTATCTTACCTATGCCAAGCGTAATTCGTGGTTGGAATTAAGATGTAATTTTGAAAAGATACTCAGTAGAGTCAAAGATTATTATTAAAATTTTTGAGAGAAAGTATATCTTTTATTTCTTGGGTTTACTTTCCTTACATTGGTGTCTTATTATGGATAATGAATCTGACAATTTAGCTTATCTTGTCTTATCTTTCGGTCTACTTTAGATCTGGCGCCCATACTTAATTGAATTTTCAGAATTCGAACTCACACCCCTAGTGCCACTGCAATAAGACGTATCTGAGCAGCGACAGGGTAACTCAAGGAACGTTTAACTCTTACTTTTATTTATTCAAATAATTTCAATTAAAATCGAAATAAAAATAAAACAATTCAAAAATAAAAGAGAAGGGTGGAAATGTTATAATTTTCAGCTAAGAAGATACCGCCAGAAATGTTTAATCCTAAACATCAGGAGGTTCTGTCGAGCTTGCATGATTTGCGACAGTTTTAGATTTTTACTAAAATGTATCAAGTTTGAAGAAAAAAACCATTCTGATTCTTTTGCTGCAAGTATGTAAATATGGGATCTTCTCACTGAAGCTGCAGACATTCTTAAACACCTTCATTCTATCTTACAAGAGATGAACAACTTCTTGGTTTCAGAGGAAGGTGCTCATATAAAATGTATGTCCATTCCTAATAAATATGGCATATATTATGGCGAAATATACGGATGCCGCAGAACTTCTGGGCTGTCATTAGCAAATTATTATATCAACACCTGACAAAATCAGTCCATGGCAATAACCGAAATATTACCATGGGCAATGACAACAGATTTTGTTCAGTTCACTTAACCCAATTTGGACACATTAAGAAAAAACAGAAAGGAAATCCCCTCGCAGTTCTCTGCTCATTAAAGCCTACAGAAATTCCTACACCTGCAGCCTATCTTACAATATATGAACAACTTCTTGGCTTCAGAGGAAGGTGCCCATCTTCAATGTATGTACATTCTAAACAAGTGTCAAAATATGGCAGAAAAATCGTCATGTTATGTGACTTGTCCTCGAAATATAATATAGATGCCGCACAACTTACGAAAAAAAAAACGAAAACTTCTGAGAATCATATAAATTAACTATTTTGGGCACCTTAAGAAAAACCAGAAAGAAAATCCCCTCGGAGTTGTTAAACTCGAAACACAGAAAGCGCGAAACTTCAGTGTCGATAATTAGCTATTGAGATTTCTCATTGAGCTAGTGCCGAAGGTACTCTTGCTCTGTTGCTGTAATTTGCTGGCTTGAAGTCCTTGGATCTGTGTAGTAATGTCTTGGACAAACAAATAACCATGCAGAAAACAAAACAGCAAAAAACACAGAAATCTTCCCTCCTTTGGCCATAACAACAAAACACTGCCCTCGAGACAGCCCTCCACAAATTGAACCATCACCACAAACAGCTACTATTCCCAGACAGATCAATATCAACCGAAAACAAAACATTGATGCCAAAAATGGACCTAGGGGCGCCTATAAAATAAAACCAGGAACTTTGGGATCCAGCACAACCCCACTCGGAATATCAGCAGTAGAGAGTAGACGCTACATTTTTGTGTCTCGACTAAGTCCCAGTACCTCAATGGACCAAATAAGAATGCATCTAACGAACAACCAGATAAATGCACTTGACATTCAAAGACTGGAAACTCAATCTACGGATGTGTTGCAGCCTTTAAAATACAAGTACCTTTTTCTGATATTAAAAAGATATTTGAACCAACAATGTGGCCGAAATATACTATAATAAGGCCATTCCGAAGTCCCAGCGAAAATTTTCTGCAACCAGATGTATCCATAATGGAAGCCAAGTAAGATCTCAATACTCCAGGGTGGCCATAAACAGACGACAACTAAATACTATAAATATATTTTATCTGAATATTCGCTCATTAAGAAATAAGACAGAAGAAATTGAATCTTATTTGACTGACTACTGCATAAACAGTGATATTCTATGCTTTAGCGAGCATTTTTTGATGGAACAGGAGGTAAATTCAACCAATATAAATAACTTTTTTATCGCTTCATATTTTTGTAGAACGACAAGTGAACATGGTGGTACAATAATTTTTTCCAAACCTCACTTATCAACTATAGAGAGGAGTGACCTTGTGGCACTCTCAATAGAAAATCATTGTGAAATATCAGCAGCAAATATTATTTCATCAAAACTTCTTATTATCACAATTTACAGACCGCCAAAAGGTAATTTTGATTTGTTTGTAAAAGTCATAACAAGCATGCTAAATAATTAACCATCATACAGTAATAAATGGTGATTTCAATGTTCATTTTAATCTTAATGGGAAAAAAGCAAAAGATGTCCTTGACCATATGAAGAGCTATGGATTTCAAGAACAAGTTTTTTCACCAACGCATGGCCAAAACACCCTTGACAATATATTCATAAATTTTAACAACCAGATTGACTTTACTATAAATTTTTTTAACCCTTATCTCTCAGACTATGCCGCAATCTCAGTATTGATAGATATGCCGGGGTCTGTAAATAAAGCTGAAGTTGTAGAATGCAGACTTTTAATGATTATGGAAAATTTCTATTACACAATATCCTTTCAGAGGTCAGCTGGGACTTAACCATTTCTTGCCTCTCAGTAGATACAAAATTTGATTTATTTTTAAAAACAATTACTGATGCCATGGACATAGCATTTCCAAAAAATCAAAAAAAAATTTATAACACTCAAAAGAACAAAGTTAACTGGTTCACCAATGAAATACGACAAATGCGCGAAAGTTTACGTTTATTAACAGAATGGTATACTCTTAGACCTTCAGCAACATTAAAAGAACAAATCAATGTATTTAGAAATCAATATAAGCATAAAAAATTGAGCGAGTCTGCTAGTACTCGAGACTGATGTGTAAACATATCCTATAACGACATCGTTGTAAAAAAATAAAAGCAGCACGTTGGGTTCCCAGGCGGTCACCCATCCAAGTATTAACCACGCCTGACGTTGCATAACTTCAGTGATCGGACGAGAACTGGTATTTTCAACGTGCTATGGCAGTTACCAATACATTTTAGCTTGTTCATAGAATAAAAGCAAACACATTAACATTTATAATATTAGTTAGGATTCTTTATTAATACTTACTGGCAGCTTCGGAGTAGATTAATTCACTGCACAAATTTGACACGAAAATCTAATGCCACCAGGAATAACATCAACATATGGACACAGCTTATTTACCTAGTCATCTTGGGCCGACATTCTTTGATTTGGGAAAGTCAATAACCAAATTTTGCAAATTTTAAAAGAGGGCTATGACTCAATATTGTTTTAAACGTCTGGGCATCTGAATAATACTTTTGACAGTTTGTTTAATTTTAAATAATATTATGCTCTTTTATCGTCTAAAATCCGTTTAAAAACGATTTTAAATGGCAAAATTGTATAAAAATCCAACAATTTGGACTTTTTTAGGACGATTTGTCGTGGATTTTGAAGGGAAAATTCATTTTAAATTCAACCGTCCATTAAAAATAGGTTGTGCTATGGATCCAAATACACTGCGAATATAATATAATAAAAATAATACTTTTGACGGTTCGTTTAATTTAAAATATGCTTTTTTATTGTCTAAAATCCGTTTAAAACGATTTTAAATGGCAAAATTGTATATAATACCGCCCTAGCGGCTAGAATCGGTTTACACATTTCCGTCCCCACACTTCCGCCCCGCCCACACATTTCCGTCCCATTTGCCGAGATTTACCCTCATACCGCAGCGCCGCGTAAAATGTTTACACATCAAAAATAAATGCAGCTAAACAAACAGCTAATGCAAACTTTATTAAAAAATCAGAAAACAGGGCCAGATCTTCATGGCAAATCATAAACCAACATTCTAATAGAACACTTGCTAAAAAGATCGAAACTTCTTTAAAAGCTGAAGATTTTAATATTTTCTTCGCAAATATTGCTAACCTATTAGTGTCTCAAATTTCAAGCTCACAAAAACATGTAAGTCATACCACATACATTAATTCCATGACTAAAAATACAAAGTATCAAACTCATCTATTCTCATTTCAAAAAGTAGGTCAAATTCAGGTGAGGGACACAATAAACAGCTTAAAAAATAAGAATAGTAGGGACATAATAATATATGACATTAACACAGACATACTGAAATACTTGAAAAACATCCTTATTGCTCCACTGACAGAATTAATAAATATGAGCTTAACTGAAAACATTTATCCAACAAGCTTCAAAATAACCAAAATTGTACCCATACCCAAAAAAGGAGATTTAAATGTCCCAAATAATTTTAGACCAATTGCCTTAATCCCAATTATCTCCAAAGTATATGAATCAATTTTAAGAGACCAACTCTATAAATACTTTGAAAATTAAAACCTATTCACAGATTGCAAATATGGTTTTAGAGAAGGCAGGTCAAACTCTCAAGCCATCCTGAGAATGTTGGGAGGGGCATTGTTGGTGCTTTCGAGAGGGGGGCACACATGAGCGTTGTGTTATGTGACCTCTCGAAGGCATTTGACTGTGTTTCTCATAGCATCTTGATTGAGAAATTGGATTATTATGGTGTCAGTGGGCCAAGTATAGACCTAATCAGGAGTTATCTCAGTAACCGCACACAGATCACTTGCTTTAATGGTTATTCAAGCAATGTGACAGTGGAACATGGAGTGCCACAAGGTTCTCTTTTGGCACCTCTATTGTTCTTAATATACATAAATGACATAAAGATGGCAGCTCCTGAATCAAACTTTAGTTTATTTGCCGATGATACTGCATTGTTCAATATGGACCAAAACTTTGCTTACCAAAACAGAAGATACTTTGAAAATTTTGGAAGATTGGTTTACTTGTAATAAACTTACCCTTAATAAAGAAAAAAAAACATCTCAGCTTACATTAACTCTGAGACAAATGGATAAAATACAGGACCATGGATCGGGGGATATAAAGTTTTTGGGTGTTTACCTGGACCACACCTTAAGCTTTGAAAATCACATAGACCTTTCTAAAACTATTTTTTTATTGCGAAAGCTAAGGAAATTGGTTCATTTTCCCGTACTTTTAAACTCTTATCATGGTCTATTTCAGTCATTAGCCTGCTATGCCCTTGCGGCCTGGGGACATTGTGCCCAGGCTGAGAGAGTCCTCGAATTACAGAGGAGAGCTCTTAGAGTGATCTGTGGGATGGATTATCAAGCGGATGTAAAAACTAAATTTACTGACTTACAGATAATGACAATACCATCAAGATTTGTGTTTGAATGTTTATTATATGCATATATAACAATCAAAATATGCTGCAAAGAAATAATGATCATCATAACCATGACACCAGACATAACAACCATATTAGACCAGAGTTTTTAAGATTACAAAAATCTAGACTATCTACAAACTATATCTCTGTTCATTTCCTCAATAAATTGCCACTATATATTAAAGAATTATCATTGTCAAAGTTTAAAAGTAAAATTAAGCAAATTTTGACTGCAAATCATTTGTACAAACACAATGAATTTTCTCCATTGACCTGAGTATTTCATGCTAAATCTGAAGCATAGAATGTCACATATATACCAGAATATGACATATATACTATAATTGAAATTTTATTATTTTTACTGTGATATTCCTCCTGTTAGATTTAGAGTTGGGACTGTTAATAATGTACAAAATGTGTTAGTAATGTGAAATTGTCTATCTATAAATATTTTTAACCTAGATTTACTTAGTAATTAAATTTTATACTTTTTAACTGTATTTAAGCCTATTGACGTGCGAAAAAATGTTGATTTCTTGCACAAATAAATGAATTTGAATTTTAATTTGAATTTGGTGTGTGTTCTAGTATTCGATGAAACGTAATGAGGAAGAAATGCTTGGAATCCGTTAGTGAAGGAGCAAGACTTTTGGTTTTTGCGACTTGAGCAGACAAGAGCATTGCTGTAGACACTTAGGCGAGGCTGATTGATTCGGATTTTGCAGATTTCTCTGCAAGTCCATATCAACCACTCCAGGAAAGGCTGTACACGATACGCGGGGAGTTACCCCCTGAACCTATTTCTACGCATGAAGCCCATACGGCGAGCTACCTCATGAAGCCCTTTTAATCCTGTACACCCCCGTTTTTTAGGCGGGAACCCGACCTAGGGCATCAGCGATGCTCTCGTCCCCAGCTGTTATTGAACAAAATTTTCAAATTTGAAAATTTTTGAAAATTTGAATTTTTTAAGTTTTGAAAATTTTTTGCAATTTTTGAAAATTTAAAAATTTTTGAAAAATACGAACCACTTTGAAGAAATTTTGAAAAAAAAGCTAAAGAAAAATGTATTATTACTTTCCAGCCTCCACGAAAATGCAAAGATTTCGGCAAACGGGAAACCAGACATAATGATCGATTATAATAAAACCAAATCTGGACACATTTGATCTGCTGTGCAGCAATATGAGTGGTAACCAAAAAAACAGGCAGGTGGCCACTATGCTTCGTTTTTGGAATGGTCAATATGGCCAGTATTAACTCTTTTGTCATATACTGTTATAATAAATAACAAGTTCTGGATACAGTTTTGTGACAGAACTTGGCAAGGGTCTCACCGAAGCCTGGATGCCACACATACTGGCAATCCTAACTTTACGACGTTCTATTAGCGCAGATATTTGCGAAATTTTGAATATTCCACCAACCGACGATAACCCTTGGATAGAAAACGCATTATATGTTTTCATTGTCCAAGTCGAGAAGAATGGAAACAAATCATTGTAACACTCTATCTGTGCGGAACACCGAGGAAATCCTTACATATTGTGCTCTTCAGAGTAATCAAACATAACATTTTTAGGCATAATTATGTACGTTTAGTTGATCTTATTTTTTATGTATTTTTGTAAATAAAACTTGACCAGGAATTTTTTTCATCTGTAATCGTAATACATATTTAGGAAAATTTAATTTTTTTTATTTTAGTATTCAAATATTTAAAAAAGTATGCGTTTAATTAGTATAAATTAAATTTCCCCATAATAAATTATATAGAGAATTAATTTGAGCCGGCAATTAATCAACTATACAAGCACCTCGGCCGGGCACTTTAAACACTGCGAAATAGCTGAAAATGATTCACGAGATCATATTATTATCAATTCTGAGTCACAGTTGGGCAACTAAACAAATGTTTATTTAAGCAGGAAAAATATAGTTTCATTAAATAAACAATATGTGATTATTTCTGACATTATTATTATTGTTTGTGTTATATATGATACCGTGTTGTGGATTAAAAGACACTGAAACAAGCGATTTATTGTTTGTAAATAATGTTGGGTTTGTGTTGCAAAATACTGTTGTGCAATATTTCTTTTTTAAGTTCATGTAATTTATAAAATATGCTCAAAATTGCTTATTATGTTATTGAGTAGTTTTTATACATTTATTTAAAAATTAAGTCTTATGGGTGGTTTACTTAATCATTATAGATGATGACAATTCAGCTTTCAGGAACCACCCTGTGTAATATGAAATATTGACTAAATATCGCTCCCTATGTCCCGGGCTGTTGCAATAAGCAAGTTAGTCCTATAAGGAAAATGGGATGGATAGTTTTAACTGAATTATCCCAAGGAACTCGAACCCTCCTATTTCCTTTACGCTTTACGCAATCCGAACTCCCATCCGAAGTGCGTAGACGCGACTACGTTATAGATACGTAAAGACACGGTATATTAAACACAGTATTAATTTGATGTATACATAAATACAGCCAGAGAGTCGCTGTACCGTAAAAATAACTCTTTTTTGTTTATAATGGCTCGCCACCCGCAATTCACTCGGTATAATGCTCTGAGAAGACGCCTTTTGTTACAACCAGACGAGAACCAAATTGTTTCCGGTGAGGGGGCCATCAGATTATATATCTTTTCGGTTTTTTTTTTCATGAAATTCGAAGAAAATACGGATATGACCGATTTACATGTTATACGTTCAGGTAAATTTAGGTGTTTCCTTTAGGCTTTTTAATGGTTATTCGGTTGAAAGGCACGCTAAAGGAATTGTAACGAAAAGGTAATAAAATGATTCCTTAAATATGCAGATATTGGCCTCAAGCATATTTGCGTCAATGCTGCTTGTTTAGGTTAGTGCTAATCGCTGAAACAAAAAAAAATCAATTGAGGTCATATCTGGCGAACGGTTAGGCCATACAATCATAATATGCAAATAATTATTTCGGAGTTTGGGATACGTCGACTTGAATATACTTTGAGAAGTATATTCACAATTAAAAACCACAAAAAAACTATCCGAAATAATCAGAGATTAGACACTTTTTACAAAAAACTGACAAATGTCACCTTGCTCCTTTGTTTTTATGTAGCAACCAACTGTGAGAGAAAAACCAATGTCGTCATATCTGGCAATCATCATAAACCGTAAATCAACGATACTTTTTGATTGGTAAAATCATAAAAAATCATTAAAATTTCTATGATTTAAATCATTTGCAGGAATCAAAAACGTTTTGTTAGACACCTAAATAATTTTTTAATTTTAAATCTTTTAAAATGATTTCAAATATTTTAAATTTTTCTATACATTTAATTTTTTGTTGATCACTGTATAAGGATTCTAAATCAAATTCACGTAATATTGGCTAAGTAATAAAAACCTCGGTGAGATCAAAATCATCTGCTGAGACTCTCAATATTCTTTTAAAAAAATCATGATAAAAATACGGTGAATGAAAAGTATCCATCTAAATTCAGTTTTCAGTAAAAGAGAGTAAATCTTCATAGATTAATCAACATTCAACTGGGAACTGATTCCTGAATAATATAGGTGATAAGATGAAAAATACCATGGAGCTTTTGTAGTCGAATCATTCTAAATCATGGGTTAGTTTCTAAAAAAATATTCCTAAAGAAATTTAAATCTTGTTTAAATCATTCGAATATCGTAATGATTTAAATAATTTTGAAATGATTTAAATTAAATCTTCCTAAACTGACTTACATGTTTTTTTTTTGGAATAATTCGAAAGTGCAAAATAATTTAAATCTTGTCAGAATTATTTTAAATAATAAATAATTTCCAGTCAGATTTCATTAAAATTCAAAAATTGTGGCAGAAAATTATTCGAAATCAATTGATTTAGAATAGATCTAAATCAAGAGAAAATCTTTCCAAAATAATTTAAAATGATAAGTCATTTCCAGAAAGATTTAAATCATCAATCAAAAATCAATAAAGTTATTGATTTAAATCACCGGCGGTCGGCCAGGGCATACATTTAAAAATATGGGGCAGGTATATCGATTTGAATATACAGAGTGTTTCTGACTGTTCAACAGATAAAAACAACCGGATTGATATCCCTTAAGAATAATTTTAAATTGTAAATCACTTCTAAAAAATTTAAACCAAAACTCATTGCGGCAGAAAATGATTTAAATTATTTGAAGCAGATTTAAATCAAACAAAGCTTCAGCTCTGGTGATTGGCCAGGCCAGGCCATACATTTACAAACGCTTTCGAAATTTGGGGTTGAATAAACAAGGTGTTTCTGAAAAGCGTTGAATAAAGTAAGGGCAGATCAATAGATAAAAACAACCAGAATTTAAATATTTTTACAATAATTTTAAATGATAAATAATATCCAGAGAAATTTAAATGATAAATCAAAAATTATTGCCGCAGAAAATTCTTTAAAATCAATTATTTAAATCATTCAGAATAGATTTAAATAAAAAAAAGATTAATTCTGTGCTAAAAGTTCAGCTCTGGTGGTCGGCCAGGCCATGCCCCATATTTAAAAATGTCTACTTTCGAACTTTGCGGCAGTTCAGCAAATAATAACTAGAGGATTTAAATTTTTTTCAATTAATTTTAAGTGATAAATAATTTTCAAAGAGATTTAAATGATAAATTAGAAATTATTGCAACAGAAAATTATTTAAAATCAATTATTTAAATCAGCTGGAATAAATTTAAATTAAAAAAACAACTTTTTTCCGAATAATTTTAAATCATAAATCATTTCCAATAAGACTTAAATGATAAATTAAAAATTATTGACGCAGAAAATTATTTAAATCATTCAGAATAGATTTAAATAAAAAAAAGATTAATTCTGTGCTAAAGGTCCAGCTCTGGTGGTCGGACAGGCCATGCCCTATATTTATAAATATTTTCGAACATTGCGGCAGTTCAACAAATAATAACTACAGGATTTAATTTTTTTTTCAGTTAATTTTAAATGATAAATAATTTTCAGAGATTTAAATGATAAATTAGAAATTATTGCAACAGAAAATTATTTAAAATACATTATTTAAATCATTTGGAATAGATTTAAATTAAAAAACCAATTCTATTCTAAAGTTTCAGCTCTGATTATCGGCCAGGCAAAGTCATGCATTT
>JAEQML010071974.1:0-15804 GCA_016904865.1 Pissodes strobi
AAATCACTAATTTAGGAACAAATTGGTTATTATTTAATCGAACTTACCCAATAACTGCTTATCAATACGGAATTAAAACGCAATCGGAGACGCAATCTTAAAAAAAAATAATTATTGTTGACAGTGTCCACTGACAGCTTTATGTAACATTACTATAGCAACAACCTGTGCCTATTGACCGGTCTAGCCGCCTTGCGAACCCACTTATCTTTAATAATAATTAGATATTTTTACTATTAAAAAGAAATGTTTTTGCATTCATTTGTCGACATTTGAAGAAAAAACAGCATATTTTATTTGGAGGAAAAGTTACTTTTCATGGCTTGCTCTCTATTACCAGCCTCACTCCGTTCGGCTGTTAAACACGAGCGCGCCATTAAAAGTATCACTTTTCCTCCATATAAAATAATATACTATTACGTTTCTTAGACAAATCCTTTACATTCAAAAGTTGCAATCTAAAAATGAAAAATGGTAGCTATGAAAATATAACGCTCGAAACAGTTAACGTTTTTGAAACTGTCAAGCTCGTAAACTTGTAGTTTATTAAAATGAAAAGGTTCATATTTAATATTTTCATCTCCTTTGAAAGCGGAGGCTGATTTTCCCTCGAGACTTAAAGTTTTCCTAGTCATTTTAGCTTCATTAGGTCGGTTTATATCCTGGGACCTGGACCGTAATGGTCTTATTCATTGCACTGTCCCCAAGTGGCGTACAAGAAGCAAATAATTACCACCGGAAAATTTTGTCACATATAGTATTATCAGCCTACTTTCATTCTCGCGTATCCTGCCTGAATATAGGCTGTATAAAGTATAGACCGTATTGAAACAAATTAAAGTCTAATTCACATTCGACCTAGTTTCATACCTTTATTACTAACATAATATACCCGTTAATATTTCGAAACAAAATAGACTGCTGATGAGGATGAAATATTTCTTAAACAAACTTGGTCTGCTGGTTTTATAACAATTATTCACATTATAAACACGCACTGACCTAAACCAAATATTTATTTCAATGAGATAGTATCGTTGTTTATATTTTTATTTTAATGGTATTTTTATTTTTGCATGAATCTGTAAGAAAGAGGTACAAGTTCCGAGACATGCTAATTGTTCCCTATAGAAAATGGTAAAGCCGAAAATGTTTTAGTCAGGCTGTTTCAATAAAAGCGCAATATTGAAAGGTTCAATAAAACTTGCTTTTCTGTAATAAAGCATTGGCCTATAATGTCGACATTTGGAAGTTATGTACGAAGCAACACATCTGGTAAATGGCCTCCATGGCCTTGCCGGCACATGCGTGCTCTTGTGGCAAAATTATCAATAACGATATTATATACATGTGGTGGTATTTCGTTAATAAAGCGCCTAATTTCGTCCTTCAATGCTTCGCTGGTAGCGGGCTTATTGACATAAAGCTGTGTTTTCAAATCACCCCACAGCAAAAAGTCCAAAGATGTCTAATTCTCGTCACTAAATCGGGAGATGACGCGATCAGGAAAAGACTCGTGCAAGACTATATGTGCAAGACCGTCAATGTTTCGTGGGCGGTATGACAATAGTGGAACCGTCTTGCTGAAATCACATGTCGTCGACAGCAATATCTCCCAACTGAGACACATAAAACTGGGTTATCGCCATTCACCTTTACTGCATTACCTGCACACATAGAAAAGATCTCTTGATCTAAAAACAGCGAGGAGTTCAGATCATTCCTCTCCTTATGAAGAAATAGTATATTATTTTATATGGAGGAAAACTGATACTTTTCATGGCGCGCTCGTGGTTAACAGCCAAGCGGAGTGAGGCTGGTAATAAAGAGCAAGCCATGAAAAGTAACTTTTCCTCCACATAAAATATGCTGTTTTTTCTTCAAATGTCGACAAATTAATGCAAAAATATCTCTTTTTAATAGTAATAATAATTATTATTATCAAAGATGATTCAGTTTGCAAGGCGGCTTAGACCGGTATCGGTGAATAGGCACAGGTCGTTGCTAATAGGTTTGTTCCAACCGACATGAAAACCGTACGAGGGACCGTCATTTCTAGTTGTCAATTTCACTTTTGAAGGCGATAAATATACTGTCATGTTGACAAACGAATTATACAACTGGAAATTACCGTCCCATGTACGGTTTTCATAGTCAGTTGGAACAGAGCTATAGTAATGTAACATAAAGCTGTCAGTGGACACTGTCATCAATAATTATTTTTTTTAAATTGCGTCTCCGATTGCGTTTTAATTCCGTATTGATAAGAAGTTATTGAGTAATTTCGATTAAGTTAATAACCAATTTGTTCCTAAATTAGTGATTTTTAGAAATGCAGTGCACAAACTGAGTGATAAATACAAATTTTAGTTTAATAATTCTTGAGTTGTTAACGCTTGCTTTGTTGTTTGTTTGTATCTATGTTGCTATGGTAACACTTTTACCTCCGCCGGCGGAAAAGTGAAAGTAAAGCTCCGGCGGAGGAAAAATGAAACTTCACGGCCGGCCGCCTAGACAGTCGAGTAATGACGGATTTACTGACCTTCGAAGAAAATACATATTTATTTTGAAATACTTTTCCTCGCCATAAGAACATGTGAAGTTCAGATATATATTTTTTATTTGAATCCGCTGAGGTGAAGAAATACTTCTCTCGACACAAAGTAATACTCTTTTGCCACATATGAAAGTCAATATGCTCTTGGAATAACGTCAATTCCCTCGGTTTGAGAACTCTTTTCTATGTGTGTGCCTCGTCTTCGAAGAAAAATGGCCCAATGACTCCTCCATCAGACCACAATGCACACCAAATAATCACACTGTCTCTTTATTTTCCGAGATCCCAATGCTCGTTTTCAAATTTGTAACACCCTGTATATAATGATGATTTTAATTTAATATTTATCTTATAAGAAAAATAAGTGGTTTCCAGCCGTGAAAACGGTTACAATATAATCGAAACGTGAACAAAAATGGAAATATTTTCAGAATTGGACCACCCAATTGGACCACAAAACACTGCATTCAATTTGCTCGATGTTATACATAATAGGCAGCTACAACATTTTTAGCTAGAAAATATTGAAGTGAAAACTTCTTTTGGCGCTTTCAGCACACTTTTCCCTTGGTAGTGAATAAGACCACGTTGTCTACGCATGTAACGTCCAAAGTTGTCTGCGTCCGAATATTTAAGGCTAATTTCGGTTAATTTTTAGATATATAGCATTTTTCTGGAAAACAGCTAAGGGGATTTCGAATTTGGCACGTTTTTAGGTAACACTTGGGGAACAGCCAACGGTCAATTGTTTTCGAACGTCCGATTTTTTCGTTTTCGAGTAAAAACGTCCGTTTTTTAAAAATTTTGCTTTGATACAACTGCTGAAATATTGAATTAATTTTGATAAACATTTTTGGATGCATTCTTTTTGATGGTCTTCCGAACAGTATGGCGAGAGGAGAAAGGAATTTCTAGGGAAAAATTACCTAAATGCTTCTCTGTTTCGAAAATGACAGGAAAATTAAATTCTAGGTCAAATAACTGACGGTTTTTATTTTTCTCTAGAAAAATATATTTCTTTTCATATAGAAAAGCTGGTCGCATGACGAAAATCACCGCCAAATCCGTACAAGAGGACACCTTACCAATGATAATGCCTTTTTTAGGAACTAGTTGAATTGACACCGTCATCACATAATATTTTATGACTGGAAAATTGAATAATCTGGAGCAAATAAACTTTTGTACATTAAACACAGGCATAAGCGGTACTCGTACCACATCACAAAATCGAATCGATACGATTTAAAATGCCGAATTGTTGATTTTTTTGATTTTCCGTTTGAAAAATCAACGTTATGAATATAGAACACAAAAAATGCTTCGATTTCATAATATTAGAAGTTTTCACTTTTATCGTGTGACCTTAAGTACTCACTTTTTTTTTAATGACACGGATAATAAATATCGAAATTTCAATTATAAAATATTTACTTATGTACATACTTCAAAATATCCTTAATTATTGTTTACTTAACACCATTCTAGAATGTACAGCCAATCTTTATATACATAAACAATCTATTATATTTTTATAAAAATGACCTTCACATTAGGCACCTTTAAACTATTTGAAAGTAAGAGTTTTTTCAATGTCCAGTGTGAAAACAATTACATACATAGTCGTTTTCCAAGTCAGAGATTATGCATCGTTATACTTGCGGAATTAGTCTACTTCGCGATTTTGATACTTTTAATTAGGGCCTGAACGGACGCTTTTAATTATTAAGAACTCGAAAAAGAGATAGTACTTTTTAATAATTGACAGATATAAATGTGAATAATTAATTGATTACAGATAAAAGTCGGAAAAACTAGTTTTCTTAGATAAAACTGGGCATAATCAATTTTTTTACACATAAAAGTGGAAAAGCTGTTTTTCTAAGACTAAAATAAAGAATAAATAAAAATCGGAAATATCGATTCGATTTTTCTTACATAAAACTGCCCATATTCAATTTTTTTTAAGATAAAAAATTACATAAGTAACCGAATTTTGAAGTTATGTAAGTAGGTATAGCTGCATCGTATGGATATTATTCGGAAGAGGTAATCCATTTGTCCCATAAGACCTATTATCAGTTGGTAATGGAACTATGCATCTTCATCGTATGGACTTTAGGGGTTTTGGTAATCACTAATGTCGCCAGAAGAAATGATAAATATGGAAAATTAATCCCCCACGAATCGGCTATAACAAACAAACTATTACATATTCAAAAGTAACTAATTATTTGGAAAAACCTAGTAACTATACATAAAGCTATAGAAAACTGTTTAAAAAAAATATTCTTTGTTATAATTAACATGGTAGGTAACCGAAAGCTGACAATTATAGACATTATTAATTAAATTGGGAGCATTTTGATGGTTAGCCTCTTTGGTGTTGGAAACAATGTTGACATTTTTTCTTCATAACTTGTCATAATGATGCTGATTCACTGGTCTATGGTTGTCAGCAATCGTATTGTTACGGCTAGCAACCATTCGAATGTTGGCTGGCTACCCTATAGAACCGGCCTTTCCGCGTCTATGTATGAGTCATCGCCGGCCGCGAAGATTCAGGAACGCTGCTGGAATTATCTCGATGCCCTGGCCGAGAATCATATGGAGTGGCCTCGCTTCTTCCCGGCTATTCGTGATAGATTTGAGATTGAATATAAGTAGCAGACCTAAAGCGTGTTGAGGGAGTTAATCATTGAGTGTTGAATTGTAAAGAGCTATTAGTTGTAAAGTTATAAGAGTAGTTTAGTGTGTTTAATTGTATACAGTGGTAGAGAATAAAGAGAGTATTAGTTTAAAATAGCAATAGTTGTGATTTTATCAGAACCCACGGGAAAAACGTAATAGTATCAGTGTCATACGCGAAACTTGTAGATGCCAAGCGCGAAGGCAGAGGCGAATTTTCCTCTGAATTTTCTCCTTTAGAACATGGTTTTGGAAGTTTCAAAAAAGCAGCCTCGTCCGATGGTATCTTACCAAACTTATTAATGCCTTGACCTTGAGTAGTATATTTACCTTTTCGGAAATTGACCAAAAACCTTTGCTGCGATGTAGTTTTGGGACGCAGACATGTACTTCTTGATTAAATTAACACTTTTTTCTCCAGTTATATATAACACAGCTTCTACTCTGGTAAGTCTTGCTATCTGGTATTTTCATCCGAAACAAATCTTCTTATTCGACTACGTTTTCACACAACAGATAAGCCAATTCTTCACCCCTACAGGCTTCAGCGATCCCAATCAGTTGCGATTTTGATTAGTAAATAAGTATCGTCAGGTGCAATCCTTAAAACATTTTAACATGTTCGTGGTTTAAAACTTTAGACTTTTTTGGTCTAAAACCTACCATTTTCAATCAATTTAAAATGCCTGCTAATATCAACGTTTTTCTTAATTTTTAGCATAGATTTCACCATTGAGTACTTGGATCACATTGTAGAAGGTTGAAAGTTCTTTTAAATTTCTTTAAAGTAAACGTGGCGCACCATTTGATGAACTTTATGTATTCTTGAGTGTACCTGACTATGGATTTTTCTAGAAGAAAATCTAAATCTACTTCTATTGCTGCGCTCATAATATATCTGGAACCCCGCCTACCATGGCCATTGTCAGACTCACTTAAATTCATTCTAATAATGCAAAATTACCGAAAATACATACGCACGCATATAATAGTATATTATAAGTGTATAAGAGCGCCTTTAAAGCACGCGCGACATATTTCAAAACACGACGCAATTTTCCGCACAGACATCCGTGCGGGAAATGGTTTTATCGCACAGTTTTAGAAAAATATAATTTCTTGACTTTGCTATATCAAGGTTGTCTCATTTAGTCAACATCGTAATAAGTTCTTCCAGTTTATATATTTTAAATAAAATCTATTACTATTCAATGGTATATAAACATTATAGAAGCAATAGACTCATGGAATACAAATTTTCCTCTCGGCGCATTAAAGCCGTAACTGAGGCGTGGAAAATTATCAAATTCATAAAGAAACAAAAAAATAAAAGACATGCATTTAAAGAGATAAGGGGGAAGCTTGCAGATTAAAACTAAACTTGATTCATAAAAATCTAACAGTGATAAAGTGCTCCATCACACATCAACGGGTACCGTCTAAAAATGGCTTATTTTGTAGCATATCTACTCGGCGAAATTAAATGCTATTGATATATTATTTTCAGCTCTCGATAGAGTCATTCTTCTGGTATAATTCAGTGCCCAGAGAACTGTAAATTTTTATCCCCACACAGGGCCGGCTCTAGCATTTGAACAGTTCAGCGCAAGACAAAAAAAATGTACGCTTTGGAACTACAATGTAAGCATTCTTTAAACAGATATACGGTCTTATTTACATTTTATAGCGAACCTTAAAAAACAATAGTATAACTCAGTAATTGACACAATTCACTTAATTATAAACAACGTTTAGTACGACCCGATTATTGCTCGAACGTCGATTTTAAGACCTGTAGGCAATCATGGATTTCTAAACCGTGATTAATAGTTAATATAATGTTTTTTTTTCATTACTTACTTTTTATTTACTACACTTTGCAGTAGTTATCAATTTTAGTTTTAAGCGTTGTGAATATCTGGTTGCCGCCCACAGATTCCTGTCACTCAAACCACGATACACATACACTATATCGTAACTCAAACTCGAATCGCAATAATAGCTTTAAATCACCTTTAATAATAATTGTTAGAATTAAAATGATATTGCTTGCTTCAAATATTCTAGCTAACATTTATATTACAGTCACGCTATAAACAGCGGTTTACTGGACGCTCAAAACAAAAATGCCACCGGGAATTATTAGTCTGAAGAAGAAAATTATTTCAAAGTAAAATACACTGGCAGATAGGTACCAGATTTCATGAACATTTTTCGTAAATTCGATTAAAACAATATCGCAGGAATGTTCGGGATGGAAGAGGGGGTTCTAGGTGGGTAAAAAACATACCTATAATTCTAGCAGAACACAAATTATCCCACGCCACGATAATGATGTCAAAGTACTTAACCTATATTAAATTGTTTTTTTTTTAGTAAAAATTGGTTTATCTAGGCTTCTTCATGAAAATGTTTAATGAAATAAGCTATCCAACGCAACAAACGTAGGGAAATCGATAGATTTTTTATGCGCTCTGTATATACATTCTAAAATATTATTTAGTGTTTTCAGTCATACGATTTTCTTAGCTTTCTACTTAGCTAAGACTATTCTCCAGCAAATACATCAAGATGTGTATGTTTATGATGGACCTATTTCCAATAATTTCCTCTTATTTTTGTTAAAAGAGATTTTTTTCGAACGAGCATTATTAGTGGCTAAACGTTGTCGCCAGATTGTTGTCATAATTCTGATAAGTAGATGGCGAGCCGTTTTACTTCTTATTCAATTTGAAATTTTTCGATGTTTATGTAAGTTTGAAACTCGGTTTGAAATATATCATATGGGATAAATTTATTAAGTAAAAATAAACTAAATGTCTTACATTATCTGTCCTAAATAAAAGGAAAAAAAATGAGTTTAAAATAATACATCAAAGGAAACAAACAACTGAAGAAGGCAAAACAACTTCACAACAAAATTGCACATTTGAGGTAAAATGATAACAGCCAGACTCATTTTTCTTGCATCATGGTTTATAGTTCACTATTTCAATGAATAACATTTTTTTTTCATATGAAAATGTAAAATTAATTTTAGTTTAGATATTTTACCCATTTTACAATTTAAAAACAAAAAATTTAAATTTACAAGATGAAATTGATAGATAAAAAAATAATTCAGGTTTTGATGAAAATATTTACGTCTATTTTTATGGTAGTTTTAAATAATAAATTTCTACCTAAAAAATATAAATTATGTCTCGACTTCAAAGTCATTGCATACATACTTTTTTTAAGCAACATAAAAATAGGCTAAAGCTTTCTAACTTCATATACAGACTATTCAAATTATCTATAAAATAAAATCATCTCATCGAAAAGTAATCTTAATTTTATTTATATTAAAAAAATAAGCACAATAAAAAAAATATTCTCTAAAATATGTTTTGAAAAAATTATTGAATGAGCAAGATAAAAAAAATCCATTAATTTTTTAATATAATATGTATATACTCGAAACGTGAACATGAAAATGAAGTATGCAAGCAATTTATTTCAAAGTTGAAGAAAGAGTAGAATGGCTTTCTGCACGACGGGCAGCATTTTAAGATCCTCTACAGTCCGACGGAACTATGCTATATTAGCCGCTTCTGATTGGTGGATTAAAGTCACTTTCACTTTATCTGCGGTCCAGTGAATTTGTTACGTCAGGTCTAGCAGTGCAGTGGTCAGATTCTCTGTTTGTGATATAGACGGTCCGCGTTCGGCTCCCGCGTCGGTGGCAAAACATGTTCTTTTTGTTTTTTTAAGGTTATGTCTATTTCTTTTTACGAATTTGGGTTAGTTTTAGTGTTTTGTATGTTTGGGCGAATGTATGGCCATGTGTCAATTCACTATGCTATATTAGCCACTTCTGATTGGTGGGTTAGGTAACATCACTTTAGAGTACTGTTAACTCTTGACACATGGCAACCAAACAAAATTAACTGAAACTAACCCAAATTTACAAAAAGAAATAAACATAACCTTAAAAAAAAATAAAAAAACACGTCTTACCACCGACGGCGACGGGAACTTCCATATTCTGATGGCTGATACATAGGCGTACATAATTACGTACATATACGTACATATTTTAAACGTTTACCTGTCCTAATACTCGGACTTTCCCAGCATTATATTTATCACACTTAGGTTTTTTTATTACTATTGTAAACATTCAAATTTGACGATTTTTGTATGCATACCCTAGCATTCTTATTTGCTAAAAATTTTATGATTTTTTTGGCCGAAACCTTTCTTTTTAGAAACGCAATTAAATGAACGTATTTACTAATATCCGTATTCCCTTTTTACTCACATAACTGCATAGAACAATATAGGTACCCAAAACAATGAAGATTTTCTATATATTGAAATATGTTCGAAATATTATAAGAGAACCTTCTCATTACTGCTATTTTTCATCCTTTGCTCATACGTCAGTCTGGATTCCTCGGGAAGTACGGAATCGACAATGTCTGCTGATGAGATAACTTAAGTTATCCTAGCTGGTATGGAAGCTTTCACTTCCTCTTATATGAAACCAAAGACAATACTTAGTAGTATTGTCTTTGATGAAACGTATCTCAAAGAGTAAACCAGAGTTTGGGAAAAACTACTGAAGAGCAGTAAATACTGAAAATACGGCTTACCGCAAATGGGCCCGAGATCCGACAGCCGAAATATATTAATCACGATTAGAAACCAGTGCAAGCGGACCACTGACGAGAGCAATAAAGAACAACCTTCTGAACTGTCCTAACGTATCAAGATCATTTTGGTCAGTTGCCCAAGTTGTCAATCAGAGTTTCTGAATCTCCCCACTGACCAAAGATGATGGCTCAATAGCCGGAAACAGCCAAAGAAGAAGCGAACATTGCATCAAATTCTACCTTAGATCCTCAAGAAAAGATTTCCTTAACTATCCCGAGAGTGAATTTCCTCAATGCCAGGTCTTCGCCAACGCGAAGTGAAACCAATACTCAAAAGCCTAGACACTAACAACGCCACAGGACCGGATGGCGTTCCCGCAATAGTACTTAAGAAATGTGCTGCTGAACTAATAGCTTATTCATGTTGCGAGCTCCCATGACCGCTGCTCGTTCCCAACGCGAGCGAGAAAATCAGATTATTGCAATCAATGAGGATATGAACGCCATCGTCTAATGGGGCGAGGAAAAACAATGTCCAGTTTAACGCAAGAAAAACTCAAGCAGCTCTCTTCTCAAAAAAAAGCAAGACCTAACTTATCAATGACAGGACAAACACTGACTCGGGCCTCATCCATAAGCTTTCTAGCCACCAACGTAGAAAACAATATGTCTTGGCGTAATCACGTCACAAAAATCACAAAGGCAGCAGCACAAAAGCTAGGAGCACTCTATAGAGCAAAAAAGTTGTATACTCAGCTCTTAGTGCTCTATAAGGCCCAGATAAGACCATCACTGGAATACTGTTCCCATTTATGGAGCTTATCACCCAAACATTTGCTCAATATATTAGACTCCATACAGAGGAGAGCAGTCCGTCTTGTGGATGACCCAGAGTTAGTGCCTTAATTTGATATCCTTGAACATCAAAGAAATGTGGCGGACCTATCTATACTACTAAGGAAAATATTCGAACGAGCTGGCACTCATGATTCCGCCCAGAGGTGTGCCAAACAGAAACACCCGTGACACAAGCTGCTCACCAACATACGATTCAGTTGCAAACACTTAGCGACGTCGCTGTTGAGGGACTCCTTTATCTGGAGGACTGCCTCGCTCTGGAATGGACTTCCAAGTAAGGTCTTTCTCCAAATCTACAACCTACAGTGCTTCAAGTCCAACGTCCACCATCTTCTTCGTACACGCACCGCTCGTTGAGTGGTATAGGATTTCCCTTTTGTGTGTGCGCCGAACATTTAAAAAATGCCTTTGATATTCGAAGGGACACTCTCGGAATCAGAATCACCCTTATTAATGTTCTTTTTCACTAAACTTGAACGTATGGCACAAAAATTGGACGCCACTAATAAAATTGCCAAAGTCAAAATTACAAATTGCATGCGGTTACCACGAATGGCATCGATTCATATTATGGGCACCTGACAATTTTGAATTTTAATTACGTTTTTGATATTTTAGGGATAAATCGAATCTATGCAAATAAATTATGTGGACCGTCGTAAATTAAATTTTGAATGATGCACGTTCGATATGAACTTTGTCAATGAAATTTTGTAACTAACGCCTTTCATTATTAGTGTTCATATTGAACTGGTAACATTAATAAGTATAATTAAAAGATCAATCGACTTACCTGTAAGGAAGATCGATCGGAATTATCCGAGCATCTTCGCCGTCCCTCATTACACTTTGTAGTATACAACTTTTTCCCAATCGGTACAATTTTTAAAGAAGTTATCTAAAAACATGGTGATTCAGCCGACCCTGGCTAGCCGCTCGAGCTTATCGCCTTGATGCGTCATTACAATTTTGGTTCGTGAGATTTTTGATTACATTGCATTTGGGGTGAAAGGGAGAAGGTAAAGACTGGGTGGGTTTGTAATGAGGGACGGCGAAGATGCTCGGATAATTCCGATCGATCTTCCTTACAGGTAAGTCGATTGATCTTTTAATTATCCTTCGCATCTTCGCCGTCCCTCATTACACTTTGTAGATGTTTAAAGTATTTGCGATGTAATCTACATTAACTGAAAATTGCGAATTTTCTGTAGTCCTAGATTTGTAAGGCCTTTTTATAAACTAAAATTCAAATTTATAACCATTAGATTTAATAACACACATATGAAGGTACATATATCATGTTTAACGCTTAACTGATATTAACCTTTAACTTATTTTTAATACTATACCAATATTCTTATGTAATATGATAACAAGTTGGTAAGTAAGTTATAATTGTAGCTCCATATTTATATGATCCTTTAGAAATTATGGTTCAGTAAACAAGATGCAAATCCAGTGGGATTACCCACGCCAAGTTTGTTATAGAATTTTGAGAATACTTTTGATTTTTCTGTCGAACCAGCTGTCTTCTGAATGGTTTGTAATATGACTCCAATTCTTTGAGCTGCTGAAGTTGCCCCGTGTCGCGTGCTGTGTGCCCCAAAGATTTCCGTGTTTATACTGCTGGCTCTTAGTATTAACTTGACCCATCTGCTAATGGTTTGACTGCTGTCTGGGTGATAAGGGCTTTTTGTGAGTGAGTATTACATTTTCTTTGGTTTTGCTACTTGTGGTATCGAATGCATCTGCAAATGCAACGATCTATTAGCATATTTACAGTATCTGCGAATGCCGTAATTTCTGTTTTTGAACAGAAAAAATAGGTATGTTCACTAGCTGCAACTGCAATTGCAGACAGTGGAGAGTACGATCGATTGTATCTGCTAATACAACGAACTATTCACCTTTTATTGACTGGTAGCACCCTTTTTCCTTTTGTGCGTTCTATGTAAGTCTCTAATAGTGTGGCTATACATAGTTCAGGTTGATTGATAAAATAAGGTAATATCAAATTAGGTTGAAGCCTGTTTAAGCTACCTGCTTTTATTTTATCCGGGAATCTGATTTCAATTATGTATTCATATTTAAAAATATTGTCTATTTTTACTTCCGGGTTGTCAGTGTGCCGGTGTGCCGTTATTAGTATTAAGAGTGATACTAGCTTTAAAGTTAGATTTGTAGATTTAATGATTCGTGAAGGTACATGCTCTTTAAGCGCTGTATACCTGGGTAGGAATCCCAAGTAAGTAATTGAGTACTTTGGATTTGGGGGTCTTATGTTAAATGTTCCATTGAGAATCCCTTTTATAACCGCTTCGTCTTTTGTTTAATATTCAATATTGGAGAAAGTGCAGATTTGTGTGAGTTCATGGTAGAGTAGGATGACTCCGAAGACAATTGAATATTTAGGAGCTCAATAAGTTTACGGTTTCGGTATATATTTGTTGGTGTTTACAAAACTACAAATTCCCCACATTTATTGTAAGTATTTCCGAATTGTTTGAGGGCGCTATCTGTCAATGAATAAATAATCACTTTTATCGCTTCATGAGGTACGCTTTGTTATAGAAAGGCTCTCCTGACAATAAGGAAGTTTCATCAATTTTTTATTTTATTTATTTTTTTTTTTTTTTTTTTTTTTTTATTATTATTATTATTGCTTATTTTGATAGCCCATGAAAAATAAGTGAACACGTGTTTTTCTTTTTTCTATAAGCCAAAAAATGAAGCAGATACAACGCCGTGAGATGTGCTTATGACGTCATAATACACATGAATTGTTACGTCACACCATGCATAGTATATCTATATATACAAAACTAAAAACTGGTATAGCTCTTGTAATATTCATCTTAGTGGAAATAAAAAATACGTATCGATTTCTTTTTCACTGTTCTATAGTTTGCAATAAAAAATAATCAGTTTAATTTCTCAGGAGACTTCCTAATTTCCCTACAGCCAGGGAAATTTTCTTCCACAATGGTTGTTTCTCTCTGCAAGGAGATGTGAGTAGGTATTTTGCAGGGTAAAAGATGATAGACTGTTCTGCCAGTAGGTATCTTTTCTCTTGTATAACCCCGAAAAATGAGCATTGTTGCGCGGGAATAACTACGCTTTTTTCAGAATTTATATAAAACCTAAATCTTGTAATGTTTGTGTAATTTTATTTATACTTTTAAGCTCTCTTTTGAATTACCAATAACTAGCCAATCGACTAAGTAGAGTACAGTTTTTATACCCTTTAATTTTACATGTCTTACAACTGGTTTCAGTTTTGTGAAAATATATGGAGCTGTACATAAACCAAATGAAACACAATTAAATTGGTATAATACGTTGCAAAAAACGAATCTTAACAACTTTTTTGACTACTGTGCATAGGGATAGGGAAATATGCATCTTTAAGATCAGTTTTCCCCAAGAATGCGTATTTTGAAATAAAATTTTTTGCCGTCCTATGTAGTCTTCTATTTTGCTAACCGGAGTGGTGTCCTATTGAAAGGCATTTTATAATCCTGTACCCACTCTATTGTTGAACTGTTTACCTTTAATTTCTGCCAATTTTGAACGTATAATTCTAGTTCAGACGGTTGGCTAATTAAATTATTGAAAGGGAGGGCTAAGGCACTAATCCCACGGACCATAGCTGTTTCTGTAATTCATACCGTAGTTGTCTTGGCAGGATTTAGTACTCTCTTTGAGATTTAATTTTGATGGTCTGAGGACATTACAGTTGGCATTTAATACGTGATTGTACCATCTAAAAACTATCTATCTGAGTATGTAGTTCTGGCCTCGCAGGTACGATTTCCTCGTTTTTTTTTTTTGCCTATTAACAAAGCGTGGTCTTTACTTTGTTCAGGACCATCTGGTGCTTCTGATGTTGGTAAGTCTTGATTCGGATAAGTTATTTCCTCCGCTAGCGTGAGAGGATCATCTAATGCATCTGCAAATGCAAAAGATTTTCCTTGGTTTTGCTACTTATTATATCGATTGCATCTGCAAATGCAACGATCTATTAGCCTAGTTACAGCATCTGCAAATGCTGCAATTTCTGTTTTTGAACAGAAAAATAGGTTCATGAATATGTTCACTACCTGCAACTGCAATTGCAGACAGTGGGTACGATCGATTGTATCTGCTAATACAACGAACTATTCACCTTTTTGCTTGCTGCTTAACCCTGGTTATGCTTTCGTCTGCATCTGCAAATGCAACGATTTTTTAGCATATTTACAGTATCTGCAAATACTGTAATTTCTGTTTTGAACAGAAACCAAGAGTGTAATAATTCGCTACCTCCAATGCAATGATTTTATGTAAGAGGGTTGCAATAGTATGGTGGTTATTTGTTTTTGGTGGTTATTTGTGTTTGTATCTGCAAATACATAGCACTATACAGTTTTATTTTTGTCAATACATATATCCTTTACATCGGCAAATGTAGGGATATAGTGTGCCTCTATCCACTCCAACATAATATACCTACTGACGTGGAGGCTGTTGGGGGCCCTTCACATCTGCAAAATGTGAAGGCCAATTTTAGTTAAAGTTATTCGCATCTGCAAATGCGAATTTGTAAATAGGTATTGATATTATTTATTAACATCTCCTGCAAGCAATGTTTACTCCAATTTTTTCCCTCACCGGTCGGCTCTTATCAACACGAATTGTTTAAAAATAATGCGTTCCGGTATACATCGCTTCGACAAAGCCGAGCGATAACATTCCGATAAATTTATAACGAGCGGCTAAATCCCGAGTTGTAATCCAAAATACTGCGCGCGATGCGACACGAATCCATGTCTACGTCCTAGCAAACTTTCTATTAATTTACCTTTTTCCCTTAATTTTGGGTTACTTTGGGTTAGCCTTGGGTTAGTTTTGGTTAGCACTTGGTTAGTTCTTGTTGATTGATCCCCCGTTGCGAGCAAAGCGAACGGTGGGGCATGCAAAGCTATAATAATACCCAACTTGGGTTTTAGTCGCTCCGAAATTACGAGTCAGCTTGCCTTTGTGGCTAGTTTTTAATGGTTAATTTCGTAAGAAAAGGGCACTCTT
>JAEQML010071975.1:0-15802 GCA_016904865.1 Pissodes strobi
CTCAGCTAAGTGCCTTTATAAATTAGTTTTTAATTAATTTTAATTGATTATTGTAGGTATGTTTATGGCAAAAATAATATAAACCTAAATAAACAAATAAATGATTCACTCAATCCCATGACCATGTAGGTACCTAAACAAAAAATATCCCAGGTCATAGATATTAAAGGGGGTCCCAGGTCATTATTAATGTATTATTATATTAGCATTTTCCCATTTATTAAAATTTTATACTCTTTTGCTCTTATATAGTCTGTAATGAGATGAACATTTTATAAAATTTCTTGGTACCTATGGGAGACTCTGGGGAAGGTAACCTCAGGGTTCAATGTTCCACCAGTTGTATCTCTCTCATCCCCCTAAATATGTTCACGTTTTATTTTGGGTAATATAGTAGTGTAGTCACTCACCAGAAAAAAATATTCTCATAGGTTAGTATTATCATTTGGGCTACGGTCTTCGCCAAAGAGAAAGAATTGTCCGTTTCCGTTTCATTCCAATTCAACAATTCATATTTTTAAATTTCAAAACGTAAACAAAATAACAAAACAAGAGACGAATTTTGGCGATCTCTGAAAACGACAAACTACGAGCAGTAAATATCATGACGTCATAGTTCCTAAGTGAAGTAAAATAAAAGTGTCTAGGGAACAGAGAGACGGAGCTATGTCTTGGGTTAGTTTTGGCATGTCTTTATAGGTTTTGGTTAGCAAGCAAACAGTTTTTTTCTTGATTTTGGGTATGTCTTGGGTTAGGTTTGGTTAGCACTTGATTAGTTTCCTCTTCTTGAGCCCTCGTAGCGAGCGGCAGCGAGCGAAGGGCCATGCGAAAAGTAAAATATAGCTCCGTCTGTCTGCTCCCTAGACCCTTGTAATGAAGTGTGGCAAGGGAAATACATGAAAATAACAAACAACTTGAGCTGTTTTTTCGTGTTAATGCGGCTCAAACTGGTTTGAAAACATTTTATTTTATTGTCAAATAATGACGTTGCGGCTGCTTTTTGTTCAACCGTACTCAAAAAGAACCTGGACGTGCGTTTGAACCGTTTCACATCTTGTATGTTTTTCATCCGTTGGTACGGGTGTGCGATTTAAATCGATTTTTCAAAAGATCGATTTTTTTAGATACGATTTCCGATTTTTTAAATCGATTTTCACACATTCGATTTTTTGAAGAATCGATTTTTTTAGAACCAGATCGATTCTACGATCTTAATCTTCATGATCTTAGACAAATTTATGACGTCCACATTTTATTTTCGCAATAAAATAAGCTTCCTGCAGCATTGCAACTATGTTAATATCCTTGTTTTTGTTTACAGTCAGTCTGGTACAGATAACGTATAAATAAATATGTACTGCTAAAGCCACAGCCCCGAATAGAAAATCGCTGCTGAATGCATCCATTAGCGGCTAGTTTTCAAGATACATTCCGTTTACTATTAAGTCGAAACAACTGAGCAGGACTTAAAGCGTTTGTTTACATGCCTAATGGTCCAATGGTTAGATGGTATGTCTGTGATACGGCATCCCGGGTTCAATTCCCGGTAGTGGCGAGGCGTGTTTTTTTATTTTTATTCTTTTGAGGTTATGTTAGTAAAATGTTGCATTTTCTTCATTTTGGACATTTTGGGGTTTTGTTGGTTGCGTTCCCGTAGCCAGCGAAGCAAGCTGAGGGCCATGCGTGAAGTGAAAATTAGACATTCTAAAATAGTAAACAAGGGCTCCAAAACCCGCCCAATTGTTTCGACCAATAGTAAACGGAATGCATCTTGGGAGCTATCCTCTCCTTAGGCCGCCCGCGGAACTAATCAAGGACACACATGGAGTCTATTAATCGTGTGTCTTTAGTGAGTCCGGACGATATTCTTTGGCCCCGTCAACGTCAAGTTTCAAAGATATGAATAAACACATGACGTGCTAAATGTCAATTTCTATTCCCTACCCTTTAAGTCTGTCGTTGGCAGTATTTGTTAATCCTTTTTTGAAAGACAAACCAGTTGCAACATATTTTGTTTTTCCTAATTTAATAAAATTGCCTTCTTTTAAATTTGTTTGTGTATGATTTGTTTGCGTTTGTTGAAAAAAAAAACGAGAAACCGAATTTGAAATTTTTTACACTTTGTTTACATTTTCTAAAATTTTTACGCCTGTCTACGTTTTTTCCACATTTTTTTCACGTAAAACTCCATTCCTGTAATCTATACATAAATAAATAAAAAAAGATCGATTTTTTAAAATATCGATTATTTGCCTTCGATATTTTTATGAATCGATTCTGTGACATCCGATTCGAATCGATTCAAAATATCGATCTCTTGGAGAGAATCGAACACCCCTATCCGTTGGCCCTTTGACGAACTAGTCGCTCATCATGATACAAAGATAGTAGCTCATGAGCATTTAAAGATCCTTTACACAAATAGTGCACTATGTAAAAATCGACCTCCCCTATTGGTCGATCCATCTCGTATTACGCTATGTCTGCGTGATGCAATCGATTTCTGTCAAGAGCTCTGGCAGTGTTGCCATTCGTAGCGACTTGTCGCGAAAATAGCGACTTTTTGATTACTGTGAGACGTAGCGGCGATTTACAAAAACCAGCCTATTTGTAGCGACTTTTTCGAATTTTGAATAAGGTTAGGAAGTTTTGTTAATCATCGCTTTGCGATTTGAAATTATCGTATTTATCTTGATATTCAAATTATAATTGAGGACCGGGAGCCACTGTTATGTCTGTTCTATCGGCTCGGCTCGGATTAGATAGCATCGGTTGTGGTCCGGGGTCCGGGACTTCTCCGAAATCGATCAGTCTGGTGAAAACCTTTTGTTTTTGTTCCATGTTCCATAATTTGTGTGTTCGTCTGCCTAAATGCAATTTAGTGCATTTACCTTCTGCTATAGGCAGTATACACAACATGTTTTTTTTAGTATACCACGCCTCTGTCCGCGTCAGTAGCGACAAAGTAGACTTTTCACACCAGGTTGTAGCGATTTTTGGCTTTGCCATTCTGGCAACACTGAGCTCTGGTGGTGCAGAGGTTTATGCAGCTGGGTGTCACCTAGACGGCCGAGGTTCGAACCCCGTTGCTATTTTTTATTTTTTTCTTTAAGATTATGTTTCTAAACAGTATTTTTCTTGATTTTTGGTATGTCTTGGGTTAGTTTGGGTTAGCACCTGGTTAGTTTCCTTTCCTTGAGCCCACGTAGCGAGCGAAGCGTATTACATTAATATTTCACTTTTCGTATGGCCCTCCGCTCGCTACGGGGCTCAAGAAAAGGAAACTAACCAGGGGCTAACCCAAGACATACCCAAAATCAAGAAAAAACTGTTTGCTATCCAAAACTAACCCAAGACATACCCAAAATCAGAAAGAAACTGTTTAGAAACTTAACCGTAAATAAAATAAAATAAAGCAACGGGGCTCGAACCCGAGCCGCCGGCCGCCGCCGATAGCCACAAAATTGAGACCCAACCATCTAAACCTCTAGACAACCACGGCTTATACTGCAAATTGTTTGCATCACGAAGACATGGCGCGAGTACAATCGCTCGAGTCATCGCCACATGCACGCAGTATTTCATCATTGAGAACGATTCTAGACCGGCGCGATCTAGCTGCTGATCTTTGACGAGAGGAGTCAGATTATTTGCGGATAATAAGACAATGTCATTTTCATTCCTGCATGCGCGTCATGTCTTCGTGATGCAACCAGCAACCAGTCGTTTGTATGTGCCCTGGTGGTCTAGGGGTTTGCATGGTTAGCCTTCACTTCGGCGACTGGAGTTCAAACCCCGTCGGTGTTTTAATTTTTTTTTAAGTTATATTTCTAAACTGTTTTTTCTTGTTTTTGGGTATGTCTTGGGTTAGTTTGGGTTAGCACCTGGTTAGTTTCCTTTCCTTGAGCCCCCGTAGCGAGCGAAGCGAGCGGAGGGCCATACGAAAAGTGAAATATGCGAAGGAATGAAAATGATCGTGTCGGAGTATCGGCAAGTAGTCAAATTAGTCAAAGCGTTAGCCGTTGCCAATGTTGTCATATACACATACTCGTATATGATCGTAGCGTAGTCGTCCGAAAAAGGGTAGAAACTTTGTTATAGGTACTCGGGTAGAAACATTCAGGGCTTATATCTTTTGTACATAAATAACACAGAAATAAAGGTAAGAGATTATTTTGATCAAGTAGCAGTGGAAGTAATGTTGTTACTTTGGTCACGGCATAATTGTTTATTATGCCGTGCTTTGGTCATCTTTTTCTTTATTATATTGTATTATCATATAACAAGGATTAAAAAATCAAACCGATATTTAAAGAAATATCGTAAATAAAAAATAAAATAACACTAGCGTCTTCAGACAGCGGTCCGTTTTGATCTGTTTTGATCTTTTCTTGTGCCCTTCGGCGACTGGCCGAATGTCGGCGATAATTAAGTTGTAATTCATTCGAAGGAGGGGGATTCTTTGTGAAGGTATTCGCGGAAACACATGCAAGCTGCTGTATATATATTACAATAAGTAATATTTCACTTTTAAAAACTTTTTACAAACATAACCAAAAAAGAATTACAAAAAAGCTTGGTAGTGACGGGGATCGAGCCAGCAACCTTTGCATCAGAAACACACTATTGAACCACTGATCTTATAGCGTAATATGCTAAGTGCAGATGAACATTTGTCTATTGTCTACGCTGCGCGCTATGCGGATTCTTTTCGTTCCCATTCACGTTCAAAAGAGCGCAAGGCAGACAGCTAATATGCTATAATCAATGAATAAAGAATAGGAAGGAAGGAGCAAAATGCATATTGACATTAGACCGGATTGGTTCTTGCATACGGCGACCCAGATTACCAGTGGCGTCTCCTAAAACGATTGCACAACAAAAAAATAAATACGTATACTATGTATTTATATAGTGTTGTTTATTACTTACTGGTACAGTGATCTCAAAAAAAGTTATTTTTTATACATATTGCCAACATGTATATAAAAATACGTGCGTTTTTTGCGGATCATATAAATGTTTTAACTTGGCTAGATACCTACTTTAGGTATATTCGAAATATAAAAATTAAATTCCTTAAGATAAATTTTAGATGTGCAAATTTCATTTTATTAGCTAAATACCTAAAAAGTGGTGTGTGAAAAAAAATTTCTTTTCTCTATAATATGCTCTATGTTTTCCCATTAATTTTTTGGAAAAATATAGCTGTTTTCTAGGTTAATAGGTAAAGTGAAGTTTTAAATAAATAACATCACCAATTGACAATTATTCTAAATTACTAATTTCTAATTCTACTGGTTACGAGGTATGTAAAAAGCAGTACTTATCCGAAAAAGAAACGCAACTTTCTGTTTTATTGTTCGATAATTTTTGTATCTAAATGTAAATGTAAACATATAAGTTTAGGCACCTGAAATTTACATACAGAAGTTTAGCTTTCATATTTGAAACGGAAAAGTATCAAATATAACGTTAAAAATGTTATCCGTTAAATCCTATAGCTTGCCTTTAAAATAACACTAAAATATCTAATAAATTAGTCGGCCTTAAGATATTTTGTAAAATTGTCTGTAAATTGCTGTCATTTACAATTTTTTTTGGGGATTTTTCTTTCCAGTAATGCTTTTTTGGTACCTAAACGACTGAGTAAATAAAATGAAAACGAATTTTTGCAAATTTGGGATTGGATTCGTTTTAAATAAGGCATGACAGTATGGTATATTATATTATATGACTCATTCTGACGTTATGTTTGGGTGCTTCCTACGTTTTGATGGTATTTCTTGGGTTTAAAGCTATTTTTTGCGATTTACTTTTATTTGGAACATTGTTTATTTCTTTAGTAATATTATGGTAGATATTGCGTTAATTCATATAGTGTTTAATTAGATATTTAGTGGTAAAGGTGTGTATTTTGGATTAAAGAAGAAAAGTAAACATGGTTAGTTGTGCAGCTTGTGGCCCTTCTAAAACTCCAACAAATTCAGAACTTGGAATAACATTTCATCGGTAGGTAGGTACTTACTTTACCCCTTATTTTTCTGGTTTTACTAGTTAATAAAGCAAAATAATTATAAATTGTCTAATTGTTAACAAATAGGTGACAGATCTAATCATGGGCGTACCCGTAAAAAATATACCATTAAAAATCAATTTTTTCAAGAACATTGGACAGTGCTAAAAGTAATAAATACTTTTTTTTACTACTAACATGATAAATCACCATTATTTACTCCATTCCTCAAATGAGAAGTAACATTTCTCACCCTAGGTAAATAATAATATTAAAAAAGACCTAGGTCAATAATGAAACGGAAACGGAAAATGTCAAAATGTCAAACTTTTTAGTTTGACAACTAGTTGTCATTTCGGATTATTTGAAAAATGAGTAGGAAATGATTAATTTCAAAATCTAATCAATTCAAATAATGATCAGGATTGTATCAGTGCTATTAGTAAAAAAATATATACAGTATGACTCACTTTTCATGACTCCCCATAATATTCTTATTAATAATGCGATTTTGTCAAAATTTAGATGGAAAGAAGATACCTTGTATGTATGCAGCTGTCAGGAGATTATGTTACGATATCTGTCAGTTAGACAACTGAACTTCCAGGCTACCTGATATTTCGAACTTTTTGAAAAATAAGTAGAAAATGACTAATATAAAAATCAAATCGAATCAAATATGGTAATACATCAGTGTTAGTAGTAAAAAAAATTCTATATATACCTCAGTTGAGAAGGCCATTATTAACCTCGCACATTATATCCTTCGGCGCTACGCGCCTCAGGATATAAAAGCGCTCGGTAAATAATGGCTTACTTCTCAACCTAGGTATATAATATACTATTCTTTTATACTTGACATGTTAAAGTTTATACTGCCAATAAACTGCTAAAATTAGTTATTTGAATATATTTGGGCATTTGAAGTGCAAAAATAAGCAAAATATGGTTAGAGAATAGTGCGTTAGTTTTGAAGTGTGCTTCATATTAAAAAAAATATGTACTACCTAATTTTATTGAAGAAGCACCCTTCAAAACTAACGCACTATTCTCTAACCATATTTTGCTTATTTTTGCATTTCAAATGCCCAAATATATTAAAATAACTAATTTTAGCATTTTATTGGCAGAATAAACTTTAACATGTCAAGTATAAAAGACAAGTATTACTTTTACCACTGTCCAATATTCTTGCAAAAATTGATTTTTAATGCTATATTTTTTACGGGTACGCTCACGATTAGATCTGTCACCTATTTGTTGACAATTAGACAATTTATAATTTTGCTTTATTAAATGGCAAAAAACAGAAAAATAAGGGGTAAAATACCTACTTACCAATGAAATGTTATTCCAAGTTCTGAACTTGTTGGAGTTTTCGAAAGATCACAAGCTGCACAAGTAACCATGTTTACTTTGCCTCTTTAGTTCAAAATACACACTTTTACCATTAAATATTTATATAAACACTCTCTGAACTAACGCATTATCTACAATAATATTACCTTTGTTTTCTTATAAAGACAATGATATTACTAAACAAAGGGCATTTACTAATTTACTATAATTGTAGCGGTATCTACCGGTAGGTATACAGCGGTAATCACACGATACACATATAACGGTATGCTCTTGCGCAGGCAGAACCTCCCACACAGAAACCTGTGACGTCACCCGGGAACGACGCTTTCGATTCTGCTATGTAAGCGTGTATAGAACCTATGTTTTGAAATGCAATATTCGCAGTTTTGGGGGATTTTAAAGGACATTTTCGATAATAGGTACGTTCCTAATTATACGTGTACGTGTGTTAACTAAAGAATAAAAGCATTTTCATTTCATATTTATATTACTAATTATAATAGTTATACTCTAGAAAATAATTTAAATGTACGCCACTGAAGTAGATCAGCTGAAAGAAGTTCTTTTTGATTCTACTATCTTAGCCCATAACATATCCAAAAATAATAATACAAAAACCCCATTCAAATAAAAAGTCATTAAGCATTAAAGAATTATCCAATTTAATTTAGCCCACAAGTACAATTTTAATTTTCTTTGTATTGACCTCATTATTTAATAGTCAATATTCTGAACCCTTTCAAATATTTTTTGCCCATTTTTACATATTTATTTTATTTCCAATGAAGTAGACTCGGTTTGCAAAGTACTTTTTGATCCCAATACCTTAAGCCATAACATATCCAGTTTTAATCATCTCCTGATGATGCTAACATGGTTAGCGAAACGCGCGTCAAGTGCAAATATTCTGTTTCGGTATTGTGGATAAAACTCTGTTTTAGTGCATGTTGCCGAAGGTTCCAAACCCCAACGTAATATCCAAAAATCTTTTAAAATAAAAAAGTTATTTTTTACATAATAATTTTTTTATCATTCCATTAAAAATGTTTCGGTGCTTTGTTTTTTTTCAATAAAAAAAATTCTTCATAAACCTTAAAAAAAAACTAATAAAGCATCGGGGTTCCAACTCATGCTCCGCCGCTTCGCCGATAGAGCCGCCGGATCGAGACCTAAGCACCTAGACCACTCGGCCACGGGAGCTGTTGGAACAGAACGATTGCATCACGAAGACATGGCGCGATTAGGTGCGCAAATCAATGAGCTTTTGTAGCGCTACAGAACCTAACCGATTTTAGCACCCTGGTACCATCGTATATAAGCATGTGTAAATATTCTTTCCGGCGCGCGTTAAGAACTTTCACTTCAATCACACTTCAATGATACATGTTGCTTTATTTTTTTTACTTATTTAAATTTTGGCAAATATTTTTTAACCACATAGTGTCTGACTGGACCGTGAACCGTGACTTGATCGTGGTATATCTAAAAAGATTGTTTAAAGAACGGAACTAACGCACAGCAGCATCCCAATGTCGAATTAGCGGCAGCTAAAATCACGGTATGATAGGTGAAATTAGGATCCATCTCTAGCCATAGCATGTCCCTTTAGAGTGTGTGCCACTGCCATAAAAAATCATGTAAACCGTGGAAATATGTAATAAAAATAATAAAGTAAAGCTTTAATAATTAAAGATACTCACATCTTTTATGATAATTCCATCTTCTCTTCGACAAGCACGAATCCACTGATTTGCTAACTCGTGTTTAGGAAAACGAAAATATTTAATATTACTCCCTTTGGTGTTCCTATTATTGTTCTTACAAGTAGCCACAGCACAGTTCGGCATAATTATACTATAAGTTTTTAATTTAAATAATCATATAACAATATATAAACACAAAACCAATCTAAAAATCCACTTAATTAAATAAACTATGACAGCGTCAAATTTTCCCGGATGACGTAGATGCGCGGGTGAGTCAAAAACGAGTCTAGAAATCAGCATACCGTTATATGTGTATCGTGGGTAATCAGCTGATTAACGTCGTTACGTTCCGGTAAATGATAATTGTCGAACGAAACGGTGCGGGTTGCGAATAATATTAAAACAAATTTGGTTATAATGAAGAATAATAAACGTCAAGCTATCGCAATTTTGGTTACTTTTCAAATATTAGATAGTAGTGATTCGGAAACTAAAGGCATAATAAAATAGTTTCAGTTTCAATGCAGCAAACATAAAAGAAGAAAAAATTAACGTGTGTTTATTGAAAAATATATTGAAAATGTTGCTTTTCGCTATATGGTGTTGAAGGTATTTTAATTATTTCTCTCTAAAAATGAATGTAATAGTTAAATTATTTTCAGAATTTCGAAAGTTTATAAGTAACAACAGGCTTGCAGGCTAAATTTGTAGGTTATGTCAATATAATTTGTAAACAAACCGACATGTACCGACACAAATAGCAGATCCATAAAGTTGGATCGCGGTACATGTATCGGTAGATTCAATTGAATTACAGAACGCGGTTGGTTAATGGAACACAAATTAACGAACGCTCAGATACATACCGGTAGATACCGCTCCAATTATCGTAAATGCCCAAATAAACAACGTTCCAAATCAAAGTAAATCGCAAAAAATAGCTTTAAACACAAGAAATACTATCAAAACGTAGGATAGGAAGCACCAAAACATAACGTCAGAATGTGTCATATTATGGTTCCTCCGCAGCCTCTTCGATGTCTCAGGAGTTCGTCGCACGTATTAAGTGTCAAACGGCGCACAAGCTCCTTCCTTTCTCTTCTTTATTCTTTGGCTATAATCATAGAAATAGGACTCCTATTTCTATGGCAATAATGCTTAATAATACACACCAGACAAAGACAGAAATAAAAACATATGTGGTATAGAAATGTGCTAAAGTATCGATTCCGTTACAATCGTTAGTGATCCATCATGTTTTTCCAAAAAGTCACTTTTGCAAAAACCCCATTTGTCATTAATTACTACTTTCAAGAAAAGTAATATAAAAAGTTATTTAGTCGAACAATAGTTGGCTTATAAAAAATTTCATATTTGCGATTTATCAACTATAAAATTAGACACATTTTGCAATAAAAATAATATCTTTTTCCTTTCGGTTTTTTTTCAGGGAGTCATTTTTTTATTCGACATATGAGCTTTTTGCAGAAAATGTTCGTTAATTTCCCGCAAAAACACCATTGTGACATCTGGGGTTTTTGCTGAAAACTGACCTTGACATATGGGATTTATGCAAAACCACCTATATTTTAACTGTTTCTATCTTGGACTACTGTGATTTTAACGGAATTTCTTCACGCAGGGGCGTAGATAATTAATACATCAACCCATAGATGGCGCAAGTCCATTTCCGAAAAAAATTGACATATGGGGTTTTTGCAAAAAAACGCCTCAATTGTCTTGTCATATGTTATCTAGAAAATTTCACAATTTTTTACTGAAATAAAATTTTCTCCCCAATTTCCCGATTTGCCAATTCTAGCTCGAAAATACTCAACATTTGGGAAATTTCCCACGGGTTGGCAACACTGACTGTTGGGGAAACACCCCAACACCTGTAGAAACTATCGTTTTTCACCGTAGAGTTTGGTGATAACACCCTGTATGTATGTAGCATGAATGAGTCATGATTGATCCACAAATAGATTTATTTCACCCCGGGTACAATGCAATTTGTGCATTTAAATTAGTATATGCTAGTTCTTCAAAACCCCTTAGTCCAAACCAGGACGGACGTTTCCTTAATTCGAGCCTGTACAGCAGTACTGTCAGTATAATATATTACAATTCAGCAACTCGTCACTCGTAAAGGAAAACGTTCGTAATCGTTTTCTTGTTCATGTATTTTTGTCTCCATCAGCATTGTACACAATAGTCTGTCAAATAAAGAAAGAAAACAGTTTCTACCCTTTTAATCCCAAATGAATTCGGTATGTGTAACCGCCCACTTTTATTATGTGGTTTTGCCGCTAGGCGACTAGCTCAAGGAAAGAAATTAATCAAGCATTAAGTCAGTCAAGTCACTAAGTCAGTGCTCTGCTAACACTCCACGTTGCTGGATCGGTCTTGTCACCGCGCTCCAGCAAGTGCCTCTTCGCGCCAAAAGGTCAAATTCCTTTTTGGGCAAATTTCTCTTGTATGCACAAATATTAGAGAATATTTAGTGCACCTAAGTTATCTTTGTCCAAGGTTGGACAAAGACCTCCTTTTGGGCTTTTTTTAAGCAATTCTTCGAAGTCAGAACGATAGCGTCCCTTTTGGAAAATTGAACATAAGATGGCGGAAGGCTGATTGACATTCCTGGTCAAATTTCTGTAAGCAAGGTCAAAGCTTGATTTATGGTTTCCGTAAACACAAAAGTTAAGTTTGTAAAATAACTAGGTAAAATCTCTCCCCGTTGAAGACAGGTAAAGCAGCCAATGTGAACAGGTACGCTGTGTGAAAGTTTCTAAGTTGGAGAACGAAAAGTATAATAAGAAAGATAAAAAACTCAATTTTAAATCAAACAATCAAGACTTTTCAGTAGATATTTCTAAATTTAAGAAACCTTTTGTAATATTAGATTTATGCTTGAAAGGACGAAGATGAATGCCTGCAATTATTCTAAGAATTGTACATATATAATTTCTATTTAACATAGAAAACGCTGTTTATTTATATCTATAATATTCAAATGCAATTTGCACATGCATTATTAAAGCAAAATTAAACCGAATACATGTTTCAGTTCCTCTCTCTACTCTATAGAAATACAGTTCATTAAAAGTGGTTAATCAAGATACCACACCCTTCTTTATGGTATTAAACAATAATAAAATCACTTGTTTTTCCCGACCACTGACCGTTCGTTAATTTGTGTTCCATTAACCAACCGCGTTCTGTAATTCAATTGAATCTACCGATACATGTACCGCGCCCCAACTTTATGGATCTGCTATTTGTATCGGTACATGTCGGTTTGTTTACCCCTTATATTGACATAATCTCCAAATTTAGGCTGCGAGCTTGTTTGTTACTTATATACTTTCAATTCATTCATACCAACACCTTTCAAAAAGTCCCTCTTTTGGCCCGAGTCTAAAACTGAAAATGATACGTGAAAACCAAGGGAAAAAGCCCTGCTGTGATGACATCTTTACAGTGGCAGCAGTATTTCGAAAAAAAGGAAGAAAATAAAAAACAAGAAGAACAGGTATCTAAAACTGAAAACAAAATTAGAATGCAAAAGAAAATCTGTTGAAAATGAAAATAAAAAGAAAAATATCAATAATGATGTTTCTGTAGGAAGTAGAAGTAGTAGAAGAAAGGAAGTCAAAAGGAATAAAAATCATATTTTCAAAAAAAAACTGCCCTCCTCTCATCATCAAAAACTACAGAGTCATGGTACTGTTCTTTAGATAATTCAGATCGACAATTTTCGATGCGTCTGTATTCCGGTTGCCATAATTATTACCATGCAGAATGTATTGGATTAACTGAAGACGATAAAGAAGATTTTCGTTGTCCAGCGTGCGAGAGTTCCTAATTTAAATTGTGTTTTGTAAATTTTATCATGAGTTTGTTTTTAGTTTTTTTATTTCATTTTTTAGTTAGTTTTAAGAGTACTTAATTAAGTAAATAATTTAGCCAGCACCAAAGGAATTTTTAATAGCTAAAATATGTTATCGTTTTTGCGAAGCTTTTTCATTTGTTGTGTTTATTTTTATATTTTATCTACTTAATAAATACGAAGTTTATTTGATTTTATGTAAAAAGTACATATCCTAATGGAATGCCGATAATAGGTTACTTCAGATGCCGGACATTAGAACCTTCGCATTTTTTGAAGTGCCGATGATACATACACGGGACTGGAGATATTTGATATATTTTTTAACAGAAATACATCGAGGCAAAGCTTTGGATATTTAACTTTTTTATCTTGTTCTTTTATATCTAATGTAATTAAAACTAAAAAATAATTATATTGGTAATCAATTATGTGTTTTCTGTAGTGTATTTGATTAAAATCCAACAATGTCCTTAAGATGCGGATAATTGGTACGTTTACCTTAATTAGTCTCATATGTGATGCACGTAACCGTGATGTTAGGCACTTCCTCTAAAAATACAGTGTGTATGACGAGTCACTGCCTATAAAAATAAAATAACAAGACTTACCCGAGTATTCTTGGTTGCAACAAATGATTTTTCTTTTTCTCTCTTAATTGAATTTACCCACTTTTGCCTCAATTCACCTTCTTTTGGAAATGCAAAAATTGCCAATTTGGGTCCATTTTTATAATTCCCTCTACATTTTGGAACACAACAGGTGACACCATGTTTTCAATTCACTCTACACAATTACACAAGTCAATGTTCTCAACTAAGCGACTGAACTTAAACCAAAGCTTAAATATACTTTAATTGCTTCAACACGTACCTAAAACCATCCTACAACCCTTAATCAATATTCAATAATGCTTCACATAAAAAGTATCCTAGATCATAATATATCAGTATATATAATCTGGGGGTATCCTAAGTAAAACTGGGGTATTAAAATCAAACCTCTGATGCTGTCCTCTATATCTGTGGTTGCCTAAACCTCATTATATGTAGAGTCAAAAGGCAATCAAAGTAAATAGGTAGGTAGGCATTATTTTTATAAAGCCACCAAATAAAAACCTTAAGCGCTTATTTGTTTACTTCAAGCACTTCAAGCAGACAGTATTTAAATTAGTGCTGGCAACCGAAGGCGGTTTTTCGGATAGTCGGTTAACCGGTTTCGGATTATCCGCGGTTTAAAAAAAAAACGAAACCGGTTAACCGGATACTCGGTTAACTGATTACCCGATTTCTCGTTTAACCGATTAATCGATTAACCGGTTTCTCGGTTAACCGATTAATCGATTATTCGGTTATCTAGTTACATGGCACTGGGCCACCGGGTTCTCAAGTAATGGTAAAAAAGATAGAAACTAAAGTAAAAACTGGGTATTTGGAATCGTAACATACCACATACCTACTGGACGGTGATTATATTTGGAAATGCTTTTAGAGAGCGATTGAAAAATAATATCTATCTTTAATAGAATACCTTTATATTTATTTAAGTTTTAAAAAATTGTAATATTTTTTCTGCTCAGAATTTATATCGATTGTAATTTGTAATAAACAATATTTTTAATTTAATTATTACCTTGGGGTTTATTTCAATAACGACCAAAAACTGGAATAAATTTGGTTCACTAGAATTTAATGATTGTGCCCTAATCGGCAGGGAAACTTAACTAATGGAAATATGCTTAAGAACAAATTATAAATTATGATTAGCCTATGATGAATGTGTATTAACCGATTAACCGATTAACCGGTTAACCGGTTATCCGGATACCCGGTTTTCACTATTATTCGAATACTCGGTTTTATCCGAAACCGGTTTTTAAGAAAACCGAATAACCGGTTTCAACTTTTCACGGTTTTTGCCAGCACTAATTTAAATATTAAAATTTCAGTTATTTTAGATCTTACTAGGTATTGTCAGCTCTAAAATTATAATAGATATTTGTGGAAATACACCTTGTATCGGTATCTAACTATAAGTATTTAATTGTATAATATAGAATAATTAGGTAGTACAGTGTGGTGTAGTCGGATTAAGAGTATATTTTCACGAACACAGGGCAATGCCCTTGCTATTTTCACAACGAATTACGTGCTTTGTATAAATTGTTCACTGCAAATGCACAAATTTTACAATTTTAAACATACTTTATATTAAAAGCTCGAAATATACCCTTTACATTTAGCATTTCATTTAGTTTTGGTTAATTTTGGTCCCAACTACGGTGGCCATACTGTTTTTCTTAATTTCAAAGCCTTCCTGGAGAATTGTAGGTGTTTTTCTTTCACCTGCACTAAGTACACCTTTTGCACCAACCCTTTTTCTTTCTCCGGTGCACTTGCACTGAGTGCCATTTAGTGCAGCACTTTCTCCACCGGCTATTTTGTTGGTGTAAGTTGGTGTAGGATGGTGAGACAATGACGAACTGGCGGAAAAATAGTAAACAAATCAAAACTTATCCGACAATTTTCTTAAGCTGTTACTGCCCAAGGCCCAAGACAATTTTGTAAGATAATCATGAAAAACGCAATAATACTTAGCGATCACAACGGTGAGATGGCTTTTTCTTTCGCTGCTGCACGATTATTTGGTGGAGCTACACTAACGTACACCAAGTGCAGTTGGTGTAGGTGGAAGAAATCCACCATATGTCTAGGGGCTGACCAATAACTCTGAGCAGGATTGCACAATAAACTGTTTTCAATGTTTTCATGTACTTCGCGATCAGGGTTGCCAATCTGTGGGGAATTCCCCAAAACGTGGGGAATTTCA
>JAEQML010071976.1:0-15801 GCA_016904865.1 Pissodes strobi
GTAGGAAATAAAATTTGCGTGGCACGAGATTAGCGGGAATTTAAAAAATATTGACCTTAAATTTACTCCTTACAGCTGGAAGATAGGTTGTTTAAATATATTACCGTTGTAAGAATATTGCTTGGATACGTAAAATAAATTAAATTTTATAATGCAGAAACCGTTTGATTTTCAAAAGGAAAACATTTTTCCTTCGTATAGAAAAATGCAATTACTCACATCCGGAGTGCAAGTAAAGGTAAATTATTATTCTACTTATTTATTTAATAAATATTCTGCCACCAGTATCACCAGCAAGGTCTATAAGACTGTTAGTTCCTTCGTAGAAAATGTAACAGTTGCACCACAGATTCCACCTCGACCTACTCGTATGGTGTACGACCAATTCACATCTTGTTAAAGTATAGTACTAGAGAGACATCTTGTCTAGTAGTAAGTAAAGTAATACAGTTGAAAAGTGTGTGGAACAAAAAGTACTTTCTCATACCAGACAATCGCATTCTAAGATGGCATGGATCCTTTGCTCTGGTTGATACGGTCGATAGGAACACTTTTATTCACTTGACTGTTTTAGAAAATACTGTTTCCCTCCCAGTATAGTAGATGATTCTCAAAGGGTACACATGATCTCTTACAGCTTCTTTGCAAGTATCTAGCTCATGTTAAAGTTCTAAAAAGCGTGTCACAAATACCAATGAGACAAGCCCATTTGTCTATCATTGCCTCGAAAACCAGAGGACCACAAAACCTATTAGACTTTAATGCCTGTAATGTCCTACATTCTCATGCGAGTGCTTTAGGTTTATCTTGGTTGTCAGTCGGAACATGTATTGGGTGATGCCACGTCCACAAAACTATGAATCAATATAAAATTCTTTTTTCTTCTACACTGCGAGATCCGCTGAAGTTAAGGTGGCAATTGAGGATTTAAATAACCGTACCTCTTCGGGGCTTGATGGCATCTCTTCAGGATTGCTGCTGATTTTGTGCACTAGATGCACCACTCTTTGTCATAAACAGCTCCCGGCTTAATGGCACTTTTCCTTCCTATTTAAAGAAGGCGATGGTTCTACCCCTTCATAAGGGGGGTGATTTGGATCAGCCATGTAACCTCCGCCCAATATCCATTTTGTTGACCTTCTCCAAAATTCTTGAGAGATTTACAAAGAGCAGAATTGTATCTTTTCTCCACCAACATAACATTTTATCTGCTATTTTTACCTTCTTGGAGAGCGTGTTCCGTGTATATATGAATAGATGCTAGGGTGGCAACGGCGGCAGTGTTCTGTGATCTATCTATAGTATTTGATTGTGTGGATCATGAGATACTGTTGTCTAAGCTTCATAGATATGGTTTCAGGGGTGCGGTTTTGGAATGGTATGAGTCTTATTTGTAGCATCGTACTCAGAAGATGTTGTGTTCGGCAGTTTCGTAAGGCGCTGGGGCCCTTAAATGTAGAGTACATCAGGGTTCAGTATTGGGACCAATTTTATTTTTGTTATACTTTAACGATTTGGGCTCTATCAAGCTGCGAGGCCGGGTGTAATTATAAGACAGTAACCAAAGACCTGTAACCAATTACAAACCGTACCTTAAATTGAGAAAACATGCGCGCCTAAGTAATCGGGTATAATAGAATCTCATTATATTTTTGACCAATGGTCACTGAAAAGTTTCATCATTAATACATTGTTATTGTGATAACTAAACGTGCTTTCTTTATCATCTCTTCTTATCTGACGTAACTCGACCCCGGGACTATCTAAGTTACACCCCTGCACGCCAAGCAAGGCGTGGTATCACGAATAGAACATACAGTGGCGGGGAAGCGGTAAGTCTAACCAAAAGACCCCGTCATTGTACTAATCGTGACACGATTCTTCTCTGAGACGTGGTCAGCTCGTTTTATTCATGACGATATGTATCTTAAATAATAAAATATATTATCTGTCTAACTATATTTCTCCCTGAAATAAAGATAAGCCGATGATGAGTGTTGATAGTTTCCAGAATAACAGACGACTGCAGTTTTCAGGGGCTGAGATATACTTAAGTGGATCAGCTGTCGAACAGTCATGAATAGTGTACATTTTCAGAGCATGCGTGATCTACAGACATGGTAGTTTCTATGCATTATTGAGCTTGAGTTTTGCATTTTCTGCCCTTTGGCCGTCTAAAGAAACGGTGTGTGCTTAATACCGGCGACAGAATTAAAAAAAAAATAAGGAATTTGTCTAAAAAAAATTATTTTTGGAGAAAAAACATTCATTTTTGTGTCCTACAAATCGATATTTTCATATTTGTCCTCAAAAGTTAATTTTTCTGACATTTTGAAAACCAAGAAACATTTAAAGAGTTTTCCCTTTTAAATTCCCTATCAAACTGTCGATGTCGGCTCGGTTTTTTACATCCTCGCGACATTTTCGTCGCTCTAGAATGACCCAAAGTGACCTTTTTCAAAAATATACACGTCCAAAAAAAAAATCTCGCCAAATTCAATGGCATATCGTCAAAAGAAACGTGTCCAGAAAATGTCATCAAAATTAATAATTTTTTTCGACAGTTATAGCGCATCAAAGCAATATTTTGAAAAATCGCACATTTTACGTAATAACTCGGTAACGAAAAATTGGATCACATCACCAAAAACAACTAACCGACGCGACGCGACGGTGCCCAATTGTTGCCTAAACACGTGTCAAATCTTAAATTTCCGCTCGCAACCGTTTTCGAGAAAAATATAGTTGACGCTGCATTTACCCAAATAAGCACTAGCCGAACATCCTAAACGGCTCAGTTTAATTCACTACCCAGAAAAAGTGTGCTGAATGTGACTGACTATTTCTCTTTCTCGCTTGGCTAAGTCTCGATTTTACCCGAATAAGCGTCATGCGACTCAGTCTTATTCACTGCCTAGGGGAAACGTGCTGAACGCGCCAAGCATTTTCTATGGGGATCTAGTATCGTGTTTCGTGTTCATGAAATATTCTGTGGTTATTGAAGTTTTAATCCAAATGCCTTCTCATGTCGTCAGAGTTTTCTTAAGTGACGTTCAGAGCTCTTTCCCTAATATTTGAAATTAATTTGATCAATGACTATAATATAATCCTACGCATGAGGGTCTTGATCTTGTTAAGCTTGTTTTGCTATTCTTTATTGTTTCTGACCTCTGTCATCCAGTTCTTGCAACCTGCGTCAGTCCCTTCTTTTAAATGAGGCCTTCCAGGACTTCTCGAGCCTGTGGCCTCTTCTTTAAGAACCTTTTTTGCTTTTGGCTACCGGCCATTCGTATAACTACGCCTGGGAACATTTCGATGTTTAACGATTTTGTGTCCATATTTGAATAATCAATACTTGACTTTGGCAAAACTAGTTGCTTAATGCTTCTTCCGATCATCGAAATGCTAGAGGTCAAAGTTCGTCTACTTTCTATCTCGTAGTTAATAATATAGAGAACTACACACGTGTTGTCCCACTTTAGCACGTGATTCACTTATTATGGTAGGTTTGAGAACTGATTTAAATATTCCTCTTCGGCTCATCAAAATTTGTCGGTGTCCTGATTTCTGGTTATGAGAGTATTATATGTTTTGATTTTTGTCGTTCTTGGGAGATTTTCGTTACGCAGAGATCTGGAGAGACTCGAATAGCTTTTGATTGTTAACATAATCTGTTGTTCGAGTATTTATAGTATTTTCCGTTACTTATGTGATTTCCAAATAAAGTTCACCCATTTCAGATGAAACTTTCGAAAATGATGAAATCGATTTTGATTTTTAAGCGAATACCTGAAGGGAAAATACGTGTTACATATGTGTAAAAATATAGAAACTGCAAGTTTAGATTTACGTAATCAGTATTTTCAATCTAAGAATTTAACAATAATAAACGATTACATGCACGAACGTAAAAACAATAATTTTAAATAGGTAAATTTTGAGCGGTTTTTTAACTCCTGTGTTGGCTCTATTTCTTAAATAAGCTTAATTTCTTTAAGAACATTTATTTTGTTTGTTCGAAAATTTCCGGAGACTTCCTTTAATTTCAAGGCACTACTCTATCTATTTAAACTTTTTCATAGTTCACCAAGTGAAAGATTTTTTAGTAAAAAAAAAACGTTTTTGTGCAATTTTTAACGAGATGTACTATCACTGGAAAGCCATATTTGCAAATAAACTAAATTTTTACTTATGACTAAAATAAATCAAGTAAAATAAAATAGTCGTTTTAATCTTAAGTAAAAGAAATAGAAACATAAAAGAGTAGCCTTATAAAGAAAATAAATCACTTAAGTATAATTCTTAAAATCCTAACGAAAAGAAAGGCAAAATATTTAAACTTATTATACAAAAAACCAGGCTTAGTGTACTTCGACTCGTTGTAATCGTAGATATTGTATTAAGTGTATTAAATATGACACAAAGAAATGAGTCTAAATTCTTATCAAAACACAAGGAAAAAAATTAAAAACGCCTTCTGCTGTCGGTGGCTCGAATTCAAGTCTATACAGGGTGAAACAAATTCGCTTCTCACTATTGGGATCTTGTAAACGGTAAGAGATACAGCAAAGTTTAAATTGGGGCAAAGTTGCGCAATTTAAAGGTCATTGATATGCCGTTGAGAAATTGAGAAAATTCCAACTACTTCCGGAGATATCCGTAATAAACCGAAAATCAGCTATTTAATTTTTATTTTTTCCTGACTTTATTTCAAGATAAAATATAAAATGAATTTAACATTATTATTGCCCCTTTTTCTCCTGTAAAAGATGGCAGTATCAAATTTTAGATATGACGTTTCGTGTCCGGGCCCCCATCATCAAGTTCATTTTTTTAAATACGGACCTGGATTTTTTATTTAACTTTTTAGAAGCCTTTGGCCTTCTTAAACCAACGATGTATTACACTTATCAATAAATCAACAAATCTAGATTTTTGCCGTAAGAGGTAATGTGTTAGACAGAGATGGGGCGATCTTTTTTTACCTGATTTCACTTATGAGAATATTTGTTACCGCTATTAGACAAGTGTCATATATCATTGGTTTTGGGGGACCAAAGGTTTCTAAAAAATGAAATAAAAAATCCAGGTCCGTATTTAAAAAAATTAAGTTGATGATGGGGGCCCGGACACGAAACGTCAGATTTAAAATTTGATACCGCCATCTTATAAAGGAGAAAAAGTGGCAATAATAATGTTAAATTTATTTTATATTATCTCTTAAAATAAAGTCAGGAAAAAATAAAAATGAAATAGCTGATTTTCGGTTTATTACGGATATCTCCGGAAGTAGTCGGAACTTTCAAAATTTCTCAACGGCATATCAATTACCCTTAAATTGGGCAACTTTGCCCCAATTTAAACTTTGCTCTATCTCTTACCGTTTACGAAATCCCAATAGTGAGAAGCGAATTTGTTTCACCCTGTATATGGGGATGTAAAACATACAGTGTCAGTCATATTAGGGCAAAATTGTGCATTTAGCCGCCTAACAATATGCCGTTTAGAAAGCTTTAAAATTTCGAGCACTTCCGGAGATATCCGGAAAAAAAAAAACGACATTTCGAAGAATTGTTTTATTTTTTTCTTCAGCTCATTTAAAAACTGATTTTAAATAATTGAATTGCACTCTTGCATTGCAACTTTTTCCGCTATATCCAATAGTGCTATCCAGTTTGGAATCCGATGTTTCGTCTTCAAGGGGTCATCAACTTTATTTTTTTAAATACGCCACTTTAATTTTTTTATATCGGTTTTTATTTTTTTTAAGTTACTTATTTTGGTTTGGCGTAGTTTTAAATAGTTTAAGTTGCTTTTGAAATTTTTATACTCTATAAAAATATTTTAATTCGTTTTTTGTTAAGTGGAAAATTCGAGCCCTCATTTTTAATGAAAATAAAAAATAGTAAAATTAAGTAAACGGGTTCGTTAATTTTTTACCCCAGGGTAAAATAAATAATTGACTAAGATTAAAATTGGAATAAAAAAAATAAAACACATATATTCATATTAATAACGCCAATATCATCTGATGGTCCCTTGAGGACGAAACGTCGGAGGCCATGGTGGATCGCACCATTGGAGAGAGCAGAAAAAGTGGCAATGCAAAGGTCAATTCAATTTGAAATCAGGTATTAAATAAGCTAAAGAAAGAATAAAGCGATTTTTCAAATTTTTATTATTTTTTTCAAATGTCTCCGGAAATACTAAGAATTTTAAAACTCTGGAAACGGCATATTGTTAGGCACCTAATTTTGCTCTAATTTATGACCGACACTGTAGCTCTTTGGGTTTTCGAGTTCATCATAGACTCGATTTCGAGCCACCCTGTACCAAAGATAATAATATTTTCTGTGCTTGTACGTTGTTTTTTTTTTATCAAAGTATGAGTTTAAAGAATTTCGCGTTCAATGGAAAATTACACATATTAGACTTTCTTTGGACATGGCGGACCGCAAAGGATTTATGAATAATTTTAATTTACAAAGATCTTTTTCCTTCTGCATTTTTTATTATTTTTACTATTTGCTGCTCAGTTAGGATTTGTGTAATTATAATTAAATTATAAGGCCGGCCTTGGTCCCTGTCCCAGCTGGCCCCTGTTGAGACGGCTCTGCATACCTTCTACCTTCATTACATTATATTACTTTACATTTTCACAATAATTGCATTTTTAATGCAAATATAAATTTAAGAACTGATGTTCTCAAAATTAATAAATTTGTAATTATAAAAAACTAATTAACACGTTAAATGACGAAACAATGCAATAATTTGAAGGTTTGTGCATTTCGGTTTCTTAATATCTACCTACAATGAATACATTGTTTAGGTGACAATGCAATGTTATTCACTAATTTTTAAAAAATTTAAGGAATATCTACTCTAGCATAAAATAAACGAGCATTTCTCATATATTCGTCTATTCTGGAGCTGAAAAAGAATACAGGGAAATCTATCAGCTTAAAAATATATCATTGGAGGAAACCCCACGAAAAAATTCACTGGAAAAAATGTGTGCGAAAATGTATCATCTAAAGCATTCATTAAATTGAAAATACATCGAAAAAAATGGTATGGAATATGTAACTCTAATTTTTAAAGGAGCTACAGGAACACCTCCCAACTTAGAGCACAAAAGTTCTCACATTTCTATCTTAGGTCTTCATTATCATTATCGTCATAAAAACTCATTTAACCTATTTCTTGCTTAACTGAAAATAAGACGTTTTCCATTTTTTGACGAAACTTAACCCACCGTGTGCCGGTAGTAACCGAATTTGAGATATTTTTTCCCGGGATATGCCTTTCCCACGGATTTTTAACAAATAATTCCGGTATAATTATTCACCTATCCTTAGCAAAAGTCATGGAAATCTGAAAATGCTTTTCTATATTTCACCTTTTACTCTTATTATTAGCTAATTTTTAGTCCGTAGATTTCATGGAGTGGTCGGTTTTGGATCTTAACTAACCATTACATGTCGCCAATCCTCCCCCACCAATAAACTTTAAAGAAAATATAAATTTACTGGCTAAATATTAAAGTATGGTAAAATCACGTTAATTATATCAAAAGTAACAGGTTTGATGCGTATTATTAACAAATTAAATCAATACATATCTGCAATAAGAAGGAGGTATTTTAATATGCATAAATAAACGCCACGACAAGTTTAAACAATTTATAAATTAACCATATTAATGAAAAACTCTTTACGCCTGTTGCTGGTGAATGGTGATGAAACAATGCTTGTGCAACGAGATATGTTTTATGCAAATGGCAAAAACATAAGAAAAGTACAAAATGTGAAACGGCTGGGTGTGACTGAAAATAGAGAGATAACGTTTACAGTTCTTACCGTTATTGGAGAGTCAATTCACTCACAGGTTAAGTTCATGCAAAGCAAGATATCTTGTTCTAATATGGAAATTTGAAAAAAAGTTGAAATTAAATATTGCCCACAGACATATTAAAATTTAAAATATTTCGCAAATTCGGGGTAACTTAACTTTATGATTCAAAGTGTATATTGTATTATAATATATTTTATATTTCAAAAGATATTTAAAAATTGCCCTTTCTTCTCTTAGAATTAAAAAATTTCTCGAATTGGGTTAAACCTCTATATGTGAGTAAGCGCACCTCGAGCTCATGTAAAATTCCTTAATAATACAAAAGTTCTTGCAAGATGGGGTTTCAACATTGTGGGCAGTCAAAATTAAAATAAGAGATTTGATGGGAACATTTATTTAAAAATTAATTAGCCGTTAATTTTCGTTTAATAGTACGTTCCAAATGTGTTAGTTTGGCAATATCCTAATCGGTGATAAAGTGATTAATTGGATTTATTTAAGATTTGTTGTATCAATACGGGTAGGTTAAACGCCGAATTTAAGCATAAGATACCTACGCTACAGCCTATTGGCCCGCATCACAAAAGCAGTCCCACTTGGGGTCCCCCACCACTAGTCCACAGTCCAGATGAAAAATAAATCTACCTAAATTTTTATAATCAGGTTTTTTGTCTTCGTAAATATATAGTAAAACAGTTTACTGATCGTAATCATCATTTGCATTTGGTTTATCTTAACATGCTGTTTGGGTGTTTGACCAGACTGACAAGAATATCTCCCACTGTCTGTCACCCGGAAGTTTTCGCAAAGGGGACAGAAAACACTGAACGCTTACGGAAGCTAGGGAGACATTCTAGAAGGCGTTATTATCCCGTAAACGGAAGGCGCAATGACGACTTTTTGAGCAGTCACTTAAAAAACATAAAAACCGTGGGGTTGGTCACACAAACTACCTATCCTCGGCGATTTGCGAGCAAGTTGTTCAATTAATAGACCAGTCAGTTTTCAATGAAGTTATCACTTGAATCAAAGTACTATTCCATATCATTAGATTCAACTACAGATGAAGGTCACATTGAACAGCTTACTTTGATTATTAGGTATTTAGAGAAACATATCTCTGTTAAAAGATTCGTGCGTGCCTAACTGAGGCCACAAAGCTAAAGATATCTTTCAAGGCTTGAGCAAATTTTTAAAGGAGAATGAAATAAACTTGAAGAATTGTTGTGGTCAATTTTAGATAACGTTTTCTCAATGAGCGGAAAGTACAATGGCTTTAATACTGGCAGAAAATAAATTAGAAGAATGGGTGCCTTGCGCTGGACATTCACTCAATGTTATAGTGTACGTTGCTGCCGGGTGTCGTTTGGGTGCTGCAGGTTTTGTTTGCCTTTTTGCAAGAGCTTTATGTATATTTTACAGCCTCAACTGACATATATACAGTTTTAACCAATTGCTTGAAAAAAATCAACAAAACGTTGGTCATGCAGAACAGATAGTACAAAAGCCATCTTTTGAAATTTTACAACATAAAGAAGATTCCTGAAAATAACTTTTTTCTTCAAATGTCAGTAAATCCGTCATTACTCGACTGTGTAGGCGGCCGTGAAGTTTCGTTTTTCCTCCGCCGGAGATTTACTTTTCACTTTTCCGTCGGCGGAGGTAAAAGTGTTGTCATAGCAACATAGATACAATACAAACACACAACAAAATAAGCGTCAATAACTCAAGATTTATTAAACTACAATTTGTATTTATCACTCAACTTGTGACTGCATTTCTAAAATTCACTAATTTAGGAACAAATTGGTTATTATTTAATCGAACTTACTCAATAATTGCTTATCAATACGGAATTAAAACGCAATCAGAGACGCAATCTAAAAAAAATTATTATTGTTGACAATGTCCACTGACAGCTTTATGTTACATTACTATAGCAACAACCTCTGCCTATTCACCGACACCGGTCTAAGCCGCCTTGCGAACCCACTTATCTTTAATAATAATTAGATATTATTACTGTTAAAAGAGATTTTTTTGCTTTAATTTGTCGACATTTGAAGAAAAAACAGCATCTTTTATTTGGAGGAAAAGTTACTTTTCATGGCTTGCTCTCTATTACCAGCCTCACTCCGTTCGGCTGTTAAACACGATCGCGCGATGAACAGTATCACTTTTCCTCCATATAAAATAATATACTATTTACTGTCCTAAGTTGGTAACGGGGGCTGTACACAATATTTTGGGAAGATATGGCCTAGTAAACAAAACTAGTGAAATTCTGCAGAACTCTAGATGGAACATGAATATATAATACATCGTTAACAAGCTTCATAAGAAAAAGACGTGATCGGGAGGGTTAGAGCATGACGTCATAGCTGCTAAGTTCGCTTATTCTGATTGCATAGAGTATGATAACGAAACATAGCGGAGACGTAAAATAAACTGTCCAAACACCAGAACTTGAGCTAACTCCATCAGGAAAATTTCGAACTCAGAATTTCCTTCCTATCATAGGTCAACTTGAATCATTTACGGCCGAGGATTGAGGCATACAGACTGACTGATTGGTTTGGGTTTCTCAAAAAGTAGAATTTTTAGATTAGATTATTTGGAAAAGTTCTGTATTTGAAACCACCTAAGTGATGTTCAGGCCTTTTCATTTCTTATCATATCATGAATTCATCAAATCCTGAATGCTGTATCGTACGTAAATTTTCTATAATTTAATTGCTATATAAATAATTGCTGAAAATGTGGTTTTTGTAGGTTAAGGCTCGTTTTCATGTGGCATTAAATGTCGTGACTTTCATCGTCGTGACATTGCCACAACTTTTGTAGCTTATTTTCACGTCTTTTAACTGGTGTGACATTCACTGTTACAAATATGGCGTCCAGTGAAGTAAACACTGTCACGATAAGGCGACAATACTGTTTTCACCACGTCGAGAGCGTGGCACTTCCAAACAAGTGTCACTAAAATCAAACAGATTTAGATATCATGGCATTAAAGTCACGACATTAACCGATTGTCGACGACCACACGACTTTCAGTTTTCACGATGACAATTGTCATGTCAGTTAATGCTGTGGCACTAAAAGTCACAGTTTAATGTCACGTGAAAACGAGCCTTTAATTTAAATAATATATTTACCCAGTTTGGTTTTAAACACAGTTCTTTTATTATCTCTCAAAAAACATTATTTATTTAAATTTACTGAACAAACATTTACACCAAAATGAGAAATTGGCCCATCTGCGTCGTTTTATCCCATGTTAGGTAATTTTCAAAGTAAATGATGTTTTGACAATTATGATGATGACAAAGAAAACAAAATCCATTTGAAACGATGATTGAATTGCCTGAAAGAAGTCTATTCAACATCAGACGGTTATTTCTCTCGACGCGACGCTAGTGACATTACAGCTCAGTACCGCTCACCAGTTCAAATGTATTTCATTGTATCGCCCAAAGGGCAATTATTTTTGTAATTATATCGAATTTTAGAATTACACCTCAATTGCTTATGATGTTATTTTATATTCTCCGTTATTTATCCGCCAGGAAGACATTCTCCGCCAAATTTTCCACAAGCCATCAAATGTTGTCAATGCAATGGGCGGAAAATTCTTCCCCCATTGGCAACACTAATTTGCAAACAGCATAAAATGTGAACAACTATAGAACGATTACAAATCATACAAGGCTGGATGTTATATGCACATGCGTTAATTGAATTGCCAGATTTCACCGCAAAATACAAAATATTTGCATAAAATTTGATATAGTAAATAAATATACATACCGAAATATTTGTCATTATAACTAAAAACTTAAAACTATGATATAAATGACAAATCAAAACCGTTTTAATGCAGTAAATTAACTAGTTTATTGGCTATAATTATAACAAAGCCAAACACCATGCATTTACCAGACATAAATCAAATACTTCTGGAAAGGCCAAAAATACAATTAAAAAATGCAGCAACGCTGAAGTATGTAACATTTCACTGTAGCGCGTGCGCATAGCATTAAGCCACTACTGATTTTTAATCGCCCCTTGAAATGTGGCTATATAGCCCATGAATTTCAAAAACTAAAATACAAATCATTTTGTTCTAAGTAAATTTTTCAGTTTTGAAAATCCAATTTTCACGGACTTATATCTAAAAGCATGCGTGCGTAATACTTATTTACCTAACGAGTGCGATAAAAATATTTTTCCGCACGCTACGGAGGTCGATCAAGCCTTTAACGGCCAAAATAGTTATTTTCCTAACAAGTGCGCAAAGTGAAACTTTCCGACTGATGTTGACCGAACGACGCCAAGCGGAGTTCGGTCAATCAGTCGAGTGCGGAGAAGTCACTTTGCGCAAGTGTTAGGAACAATATTTTTTCTACGAGCGCGGTCCAAACAAGCACAGAATAATAATGACCCGTATTTAAATAAAAGAAAAAGTATCTGTCAATTATACCTACTGTTGCTTTACATGACTATTAAGTTGTAATATCGCGAATTACGGAAGCTTTGAGAGAAAAGGGAATGATTAAGAGTTAAAACGGTTTTCTTAAGTTGCATAAATAATTCGATCAATCACATTTTTCTTCCACGTGCCAGGATACATTCAGGTAAATCTTGGGGTCATTAGAACTATCCGTTTTCATAAGGCTTCCTAGCGACGCTGAGGATTATGTTTTTGGGATACTTCGTTTTACACCTAGATTTGTTTAAAATCTTTCAATCTGACAATTATAAGTATTGTTGCTTGACATAATTTTTTACTACTATACCGAGGATATCACAATATATGGTTTTTGGTTTAAGTTACAATATCGCGAATTACGGAAACTTTTAAAGAATATTTCCCTCATGTATAAAAAATTCCATTAGAGAAGTGCAATTACCGGAAAATTACAGCGAATATTTCCCTTATGTATAAAAAATCCCATTAGAGGAGTGCAATTCTCGGAAAATTACAGCGATAATTGCACTGTAGAAACCGAAAGAGCACAGCGATAATTGCATCGTACGTATCTATGGTAATTCCATTGAAAATTTGACAGCGACAATTTATAAATAAAAAGTCAAAGTCTAGTGAATATATAGGTATTATTAAAAATGTCTCGTTTCGGATTAAAAAAAAATCGTATTTTGGATCTCTGTACTTTGTTTAGAGTTACATGTACGTTTTTATATTAAAAAAAGAATAAAAATGCATTTTTTTAAAACCATGTTCTAATTCGTGAAATATTCCCCCGAATTACACTCGTGCATCAAAATAACCAGAAAATTTTACATTCGAGCGTGTTGTCTTAGAAAAACTGCATTCGGTCATTTTCATATTTTGCAAAAAGAGCCCTCCACCTTCGGTGTCGGGCTCTTTCTCCAAAATATGAAAATGAACTCATGCAGTTTTTAGACAACACGCTGTCATGCAAAATTATCGGTAATTTTGGTGCACTTGTGCAATTACTTCCGATAATTGCACTGCAGAGACCGAAAGAGCACAGCGATAATTGCATCGTACGTATCTATGGGAATTTCATTGTAAACTTACGATGACAGCGACAATTTATAAATAACGTCAAAGTAAAGTCAAAATATATTATTAAAAATTTCTCGTTTCGGATTAAAGAAAATCGTATTCTTGCGTCTCTTTATTTTGATTACAGTCACATGTACGTTTTTGCATTAAAAAAGAATAAAAATGTATTTTTTAAAACCATGTCCTCATTCGGGAAATATTCCCCCGAATTACGCTCGTGCATCAATATAACCAGATAATTTTGCATTCGAGCGTGTTGTCTTAGAATAACTGCATTCGGTCATTTTCATATTTTGGAAAAAGAGCCCTCCACCTTCGGTGTCGAGCTCTTTCTCCGAAATATGAAAATGAACTCATGCAGTTTTTAGACAACACGCTGTCATGCAAAATTATCGGTAATTTTGATGCACTTGTGCAATTACTTCCGAAAAGAGTATAATTATGACTTAAAACGGTTTCTTATATTGCATAAAAAGTCCAAAAGTGTAAAGTTTCTACAAATATATGAACATTTTCTTGTCTCTGGTGATTTTAGAGAATTTTACTTTCCCGCACATTTTCCCGCATAGCGTGCGGGAAAGTACTACTTTGCGCACTGAGTAGCGTGCGCAAAGTAGCTACTTTGCGCACGCTCGTAGAAAAAGACATTTTCCACTCAGAGGCATCACATTTTGTATTTTCAATATTTAGATTTTTCCGTAGGATACAAAGAAACAAACGGTTATTGTGCCTCTGAATTTCCAATGCAGCCTGTGTAATTTAAGATAATTTTAGTATGTAGCTTTTAGTTGCATTTTTGTGTAGTTCTCATAATAATAGAGATATCGTATTTTGTCACGGTAATTGGCCACCAAGTAGGTATAGCGCCAATGATTATTGAACATGAACTTGTTAATGATTCAATGAAAGAAGTTGGCTTAGAATAGTTTTTATATAGGTCGGCTTCTAGTTAATGTCATGCAATAAATATATTGTTACTTATTATTAATAAATTTAAGTTCCTTAATAAGTAAGAGCAATTTTTATAAGCGCTGAATGTGTTGCTTATTAAATGCTTTAATAAATGCTTCACTTTTAGTAAAGGGTTATAACATATTCATGGCCATGGTGCCCTCTATTTTGAAAGGCCGCGTAGATTTAAAAATCTGTTATTATTATTTTCATTTTTTATTAACAAATAATGCAGTTGAAACTAAAAGCGCATATTAGCATAAAAGTATTACAAACCTATTACTCTAGATACCTGTATATTATCCACGATATTATTGCTGATTAAAATTGATTTTACTTTAATGGCCTAATTAATCGAAACCACTTCCTTGACTTAACTCTGTATGTTCTGTACTAATTAATATATTTCGTTCAATAAAAATGGTCAAGGTTTTTAAAAGGTTAAAAAATTATCGAACTTGCGATGCTGGAGAATAATAGTGGCTTGCCTCTGCGAATATACATTTCAGAAATGGCAATTGCCAATGTTAAATGCATTTAGTTTAATTTATATAATTAAACGTTCATATTAAAATAATAATGCAATTATTGTGATTAATTGAAATTTGTTGTAAGTCGAGTTCAAGATATTTTAGCGAACGACTTCTGTTGAAGGCTACATTTCCACTCGAATGTCGATTTTTTGTGCTTTAGCACGTGTGCTCTTCAAGTGCATAAGGTATGTTTAAATATAATTAATTATATAAAAAATGAGAGTATATGTATATGTCAAGTCTGTTTCTGATAATAAAATCATCACATTGCATACCCTACACCTAAATTCAATTGACTGGAAGTTCACGTTGTCGGAGTATTTCCTTTCAAGTTGGTGTTAACTTGAGATTTATTATCTCTAAGATAAGATATGAACCGTTTTGTTCCCAATTCAAACATTTAGAGTCTACAGAGTTTAAAATTATAGAAATAGCACTTTTGAAAATGTCAGTACACTTTTCGGCATCAGTTGAGTCTAGGTGTAGAATACGTAATATAAAAAAATCTATAATTTTAGGAGGAATTCGAATAATTATAAAACTGGGATATCCCAATAAAAAAAAGTTTGGTACATACTTGATTTTTTGCAACATCCTGTATTATTTAAAAAAATTGGCATAATGCAAAATTTAAAGCTTTTCTACTTTTTTTTAATTAAGAAGATTCACAGATTGAATTATATACACAAAACCAACTTTATTTGGCTTTTTGTTTTTGGATCACCCTTCACAATTAGTAAAAGATTTTTTAGGAGCAGCGAGTGCAGGTAGACCATTTATAAACTTAATTGCCTTCATAATAATTTTTAACAACATAAAATTAAGCTTCAAGTAAATAGAATAAAAACGCAATGTACTAGAATGTACAGTTAGTCTGGTTAGTCTGAAGTAACCGTTGTTCAAAAT
>JAEQML010071977.1:0-15800 GCA_016904865.1 Pissodes strobi
TATTCGGATTTTTTTAACTTTTAAGGTGGCATTTTAATCAGCATCAATTGCGCAACTTTGCCTCCATTTAACCGACCTCGTATCTCTTCTAGTTTCCGAGATCCCAATGATGAGGCTCGAATTTGGGACACCCTGTACTATCATCCGCTGTGTTTGAATCCTCTTCTTAGTTACTTAGTTTCTGTTTTCTCCTTAGTTTTTGGTTACTTTTTGCTTCATTTTTATATATATATTTTTTTTGTATTTACTTAGTTTCTGTTACAGTAGTACCTTAGATAATAATATTGTATGACTTTCCCTATGTTTGGCAATATCCATCTTTAATACACGGTTTTAATATTTCCTTATATATTGTCTTTATGTTTATATATACTTTTTATGAAACTGTAATTTCATCTTTTAGTTCCTCGTATATTTTGCTTTCCAAGGACTTGTGATTTTCCCTGTAAGGTATTTATCTGAGACAGTTGGGTTCAAAATTTTTTATACGTCCTGTATATACACATTTCTTATATTCTGCTTTATTTCCATATTACCTACTTCTTAAAAACTCCTTAATTCTTCTACTTCTTTTTCTATTTGCTTGCTCCTCCGACTAATTGATATTTTCTCTATAATCTAAGGTATTTGTGATTGTTACGCGTGCTTAAAATTTTAATTTAACGCAACTTTTTTCACTAAAAATTGCTAGTAGTTGTTCCTCTAACTGTACGCCCCTTTCTTTGTCCATAATGGCACTAGTCTTAATTTTTTGTTGGTTATTCTCTTTCTTATATATTGCCATTGCGTCTTTTGCCTCTCGCATAATTAACTGAAATTGCTTTGCTTCATTATTGACCTCCCTGTCCTCTTTCTGATTATCGCTTGGTGATGTACTGGTTCATTGGTCCATTCTATGCATTTACTGATTTTTCTTACTCTTCTTATGGTCCAAACTGTTTTAGAAGTATGATGTTTTGCTCTTCTGTAATGATAATATGTGATGACTAAATGTGCAGATTCCGTATTATGCTTCACCTTAGTTGTAAGATTTATTTAAAAGAAGATGGCTATATAATACTGGTGCTTACACCAAATAGTCAACAAGGCGAATTGTTATGATTTCCAAAAAATCTCAAAGAAAACTGGTACAGAAAACAATTTTGTGGCTCACCACGGCTATATAAAATTTAGACGGCTTGGATTGATGCAAAATATTATTTTTAACTGAATCTGGGGTGTATCTGGAAAACGCGTCTCTCCTCGACGAGTCCTTGGTCCTGTGTCCTATGTACGGGGATCAAAACGGCTTCCTCCACCACGTGTCACAATTATATTGACCGGCGGATAGTAAAAAAAAGGGCGCCAGAAGGGCGGATCGATTGTTTGGTGGATGATAGTTTTAGTTACGTAGTTTACTTTTTATTTGTAGTTAATTTAAACAGAACTTTGCCTTATGGCGTTATTAATTTTCACTGATTCACTTTTAAGGCGTGCCTGATCAGAGTGGCTTTTCCCTTTCGGTAGTTCGCACTGATAGGTCTTTTTTAAACGTGCCTGATCAGAGTGGCATTTCCCTTTCGATAGTTCGCACTGATAGGTCTTTTTTAGTGCTGGCAAAAACCGTGAAAAGTTGAAACCGGTTATTCGGTTTTCTTAAAAACCGGTTTCGGATAAAACCGGGTATTCGTATAATAGTGAAAACCGGGTATCCGGATAACCGGTTAACCGGTTAATCGGATAGCCGATTAATCGGATAACCGGTTAATCGGTTAATACACAGTCATCATAGGCTAAACATAATTTATAATTTGTTCTTAAGCATACTTCCATTAGTTCAGTTTCCCTGCCGATTAGAGCACAATCATTAAATTCTAGTGAACCAAATTTATTCCAGTTTTTGGTCGTTATTGAAATAAACCACAAGGTAATAATTAAATTAAAAATATTGTTTATTACAAATTACAATCGATATAAATTCTGAGCAGAAAAAATATTACAATTTTTTAAAACTTAAATAAATATAAAGGTATTCTATTAAAGGTAGATATTATTTTTCAATCGCCCTCTAAAAGCATTTCCAAATATAATCACCGTCCAGTAGGTATGTGGTATGTTACCATTCCAAATACCCAGTTTTTACTTTACTTTCTATCTTTTTTACCATTACTTGAGAACCCGGTGGCCCAGTGCCATGTAACTAGATAATCGAATAATCGATTAATCGGTTAGCCGAGAAACCGGTTATTCGGTTAATCGATTAACCGGTTAAACGAGAAATCGCGTAATCGGTTAACCGAATATCCGGTTAACCGGTTTCGGTTTTTTGAAAACCCGCGGATTATCCGAAACCGGTTAACCGACTATCCGAAAAACCGTCTTCGGTTGCCAGCACTAGTCTTTTTTAAACGTGTCTGATCAGAGTGGCTTTTCCCTTTCGGTAGTTCGCACTGATAGGTCTTTTTTAAAGTGAGAGCTTTGATCTGCCAGAGGGGCTTCCTTTTCAGTAGTTCGCACTGGAGATCAAAGTCTGCCGGTATAGGCTGCTGCACAGCTTTTTATACCAAACTTTGACCTCTAATTCGAGTATTGTTTTGAATTGTCAATAAGGTTAATCATAACAGTTTATACTTTAATTAACAACAATATTGTGAACTACTAAAACGCATAAACTACCGAGTACATATCACCCAATCCTAAGTTTGAACTTGAACTTGGAAAATATTATGTAAACATTGAAGATAAGTTATAAACAACGCTAGAGACCAAGGCAATCGATTATCAACCATAACGTTAAACGAAACGGAGTTTTATCCACAATACCGAAACAGAACTTTTGCACTCGACGCGCGTTTTGCTAACCAATAGCATCATCGGAAGATGATGATGATGAATTGAGTTTTAATCGTCTCCTGATGATGTAAATCTCAGTTAAATTATGTCAAAGCTAACCATAAATAAAACACAACGCAACTCTTAAAAACTTTATTACAAATCAGTGACCAAAACCTATAAACAATTCAAAGCCTACCTCAACCGAAAAAACATGCGTACCTTAGTAATGGGGTACAGTATAAATTTATTATGTCTTTGACCAATAGACATTGTTATTGTTTAACCGCAGTGTCTTCTTTATCATCCCTTCTCACCTGACGTAGATCGATCCCTAATCTGAGCTACATAACCTGCACGCTAAGCAAGGCGTGGCGTCAGGAAATACAGTTCGCAAGTCGTCATAAATCAATTAAACTATACCTTCAATTCAAGACATGCGACTACCGTTATCGAATAGCGCAAATTAGGTTTTTTTCGTGACAGTATATTAAATCACACATGCCGCTAAAATACCAATTCTTACTTCTTTCTGCCCTAATCAAGGTATTTTAAGTCAATTCGCCACAAAGTACAATAGATGTAAGTTATGAAACAAAAAGTCAGATATTGGTGCTCTATTCTTAACTTATTCGTAAAATAGTTGTTCACCTGTTTATGTCAGATTTAGACAATAGTTTCCAGAAATTTCAGTGGCGTTGCATACTCTTTGCAGGATGATGCATGTGCTCATAACTCACTTGATGCATCTCTTACACCATCAATCATCGATCATTTATCATTGTGGACAATATATTATGATCTTGACTCAACGCTTTCGAACTGTTATCTATTTAAATAACTTAAGAAGCACTGAAATAGATGAAAATTTACGTCAAGTTTTTCAATTCTGGTCCTACCCCGTATGGCAATCCAAGAAAAATGCGTTTCCTTCCAACTGGCTAGTTAGTTGATAAACGTTGTAAATTAAATAGAATTAAATGAAAATTAAATCGGCACAAATTATTATTATCAAGAAGGTATACGATTTCACACAATATAACCCAAACAAACCCAAACTACGTTTCAATATTCATATAAATATTTGAACTTGAAAAAAAAACGGCCTAATGAATGAAAATCTATTAAATAAATTACGTGGGATTACACATCGACTCTGGATGCTCTAATTACATTCTGGAAAGTACGCTTTTAAATTTTACGTAACTGAATTTGCCAAGGGGATTCGGAAATATAACGAATACTTTATTCAAACACCATTCGAATTGAAATTCTTGTGAGCCACACAAGTCGTGTTTATATAAGTATGCTGCAGATCGAGGGAGTATATAAACCGCATAGGCTCAGTTCCGTATTATTAGTTCGTTGGAAAAGGATACGCTAAAATTACATCTGCATAAAAACTGCCAGGCATCAACAAAACAGGCATATATTTTCGTTGCGTATGAAGCAATCCTTGTATAGAAAGATATCATTAAATTTTATTCAACTCCACATAACGCCTAGTTTCTGCATTCAAGGTACCATATTGGAGCTTTCCCAACCGGTATTGCCATATTCATCAATAAAGCAGGAATTTACCATGAAATTAAATCTCTAACTAACATACAGTTATTTCACCGTATGGAATGTTTAATTAAATGCAAGCTCTTATAATATCATCAATATGATATTGACTGTAAAGTTCATACAAAAACTTTGACGCTCAAAACTATTTATGAACCCTACATTTTCGGATGTGCCATGGATGCTTCCTACAATTGAAACCAAAAAACCTCAAACTTTTCGCTGGAATGAGCTGTTGATACATAAGTGAAAAATCTACATTCTTCTAAGAATCATTTAAAAATTTCACTATGTCACAGAGTTTAGTGACCTAAAACAGACTGTGTATATGGAAATATTGTACTTGATTCGTAAATTGTTGAAAGGAGTCAAGCGCCATTTTCTAGTGTTTCGAGTTATTGCAAGAATTTTCATTTTTTCCCATATCCGCATGCTTTGGTGTTGAAAGAATGCAAACGCCGACCCATTATATAGACACAAATACTAAGCGTGCCACTGCAATTAGTGTAGAAAGAATGTAAACGACGTCGCTTGAACCTTTTCAACAACTTACATAAAAACAAGGTCACGTAGCTTAATGATTTGCGCTGTCGTGACAAGATCTGTTGTTGTTTTTATATTCAAAAATCGAAGAACATTCAAATAGTGAACGTGAAACCGAACTTATATTACCTAAAAAAAGGAATGAGAGGTTTGAGACATGACGAGGAAAGGCAACATGTTGGATAGTTTCCTCTTAAACAGCCACAATATTCCATCTCGATGCAAGACTGAATGTCAGCAATGAAAAAAGCTACTATTTTGTGTTGCCACGGATGGTAGGATAGATAGGATACAGTATGATCTGGTTGATTTTGCTTCCTGTAAATCATAAAATCAAGACTATCCAAAGTTCTACGAACAGTGATGTCTAGTAAATTAAGTTTTTTTAGTATAGAGTTCAAGCGTAAAATAAAAAAAAACTTCTTTTTGAAGAATTGTTTAAATTTTCCTTTGTCATTACAATACTTTGATACTTCTTTTTATCAAATGTTTCAGATAATTTTGCTAAAGAGTATGGTAAAAATTGAAATAAATCTATATACCTAATATGAAAATATATATATTTTTTATATTACCAGATTTTTATCGAAATAGGAGCCAACTTCAATTTATTTTTCAAATGAAATATATTTTGCTCTATTTTTGGCTATGGCAGATAATCGTTCGTTATTTTGACATATATTTTTATTAAACAAATGGGAATCATAATTCCTCAGATTTTGTAATATTATAGGAATAAAATTTGGTTGTTTGCATTTTAAATTACAGATGGATTGTGCAGGACCTCTATATTTTCCAGCGATATGACAATTATCATTGTCAATAAGTATGTTACAAATATGTCACTCAGTAGTGTAGTTGAAATGTAATTTATTTAATTCAGATATTTTATTCAATTTTTATAAACTTTAGGATATTTACTATATAAATTACCAATACCTCTATCTAAACAATTTATAAACGCTTGAGCACTATTAGGTCCTCTATATAGTTCAAATTTGGAAATACTATCATCAAAAGAACATTTAATATAATAAGCAAATGAATATGGACAGTGTTCGCATTTTTTAATAGTGTAGTGTAAGATGAGGAATTATCTAGTTCCTTGTCTAATTCCATGTTTGAATTATTATCACCATCATTATTTAATGGAAGTTTAAGAGTACATTCGAAATAAGCATATACGACGAAAGGAACATCCATCTGTTTTTCAATGCTAATAAATTTAAGAATATTTCCTGGAGCATTATTTCCAAATTTCTCGGCTTTTATTAGTGTTAATAAAATTAATACTTGCAAAATATCAATTAAAATATTTGCGTTTAATTAAGTATTTTTTAGTGCCAATATATTGTAAACAGCCACCACAAAGATGCTTTTTGCCATTATTTATTTATTTATTGACGGACAACTTTGTTCATTAAACAAAATAATTTTTACAACTCTTACTTAAGCTACCTTAATCCACCTACAAAGTAAATACATTACATAAGTTATGTTTAATACAGTGATATTAAAAAAAGATAAATTATACAAAATTTAAATTAAGTTTTATATTATAATTATTATGCTAATTAAGCCAAAAACCAAAAAAAAACAAATAATCAGATGCCAGTTAGACGGGCTAATTGTCTTTTAAACATGTTAGGACTGCAAAAAAAGTTTAAATCGGAATGACTATTGGCGAGATTAGACGAGCGTGACCTATATGAATGTGCGGCATAATTGGTGCGGTGAAATGGGATATGGAATGTCTGTCGACTTCTGGTCTGTCTGGTGGGAGCATTCAGACCTATTTCTGCAAGCAAATATGGGCATTCGACAAATGAATTAATAGTTTTAAAAAAATTGTTAAGGTCTCTATGTTTTCTTCTCACAGATAGTGGTAAAATATTTAGTCTCTGACACAGAGTTTCATAATTAAACTCACAGCCGTTAAAAAATGTAAAGTTCATGTAACGAAGAAATTTGCGTTGTACACCTTTAAGTCTGTGAATATGATTAGCATATTAAGGCATATTCTAGATGTGGTCGACCAAGACAACAGTAAAGGGATTTAAGGGAAGAGATAATGGAAAAGTCTTTAGAATGCCTCTTAATGAAACCTAACATCATGAGAGCTTTATTGGTTATGTTTGTAATATGATCAATAAAGGTAAGTGCTGGGTCAAGAGTAACGCCCAGGCATGGATAGTATGGATACAGAGAAGGATATTGCCATCGATTGAGTAGTCAAAAGCTGTCTGCTGGCGTGATCTAGAAAACTTATAAATGCTGCACTTTGAAACGTTAAGCTCCATTCCGTTTATGCTGCACCACAATGTGAAACTATTAAGGTCTTCTTGAAGTAGTTGGCAGTCATTGGGGGTGGTTATTGACCTAAACAGTTTCAAGTCGTCAGAAAACAAAAGAAACTTGGAAGAAGTAAAACATTTTGAGACATCATTTATAAACATATTAAATAAAAGATGTGAGAGCCCTGGGGAACCCCCGAAGTTATTAAGATTTCGTGAGATAAAAAGCTGTTAACTCGTATCACCTGCATTCGGTTAACCAAATAGCTCTCAATCCATCCCAACAATGGACCGGAGATGCCCATTATATTAAGCTTGGACAATAAAAACTTATATGGAACTCTATCGAAGGCCTTGGTAAAATCAGTGTAAACAGAATGTACCTCTGAACCTTGTTCCAGGGCCTCACACACGTAATGGGAGTATGATAATAAGTTGATTTCAGTATTTTTACCTGGGCAGAATCTAAACTGTTCGGTGATTATTTCTGAGGATAGGCAGGAAGTAAGATACTTGGTTACAAGTTTTTCAAAAATCTTGGGAATGGTGTTAATGATAGAAATGGGCCAATAGTTACGAATATCAAACTTATCGCCCTTTCTGTGAATAGGAACCACGAAACCGGTCTTCCAGAAATTAGGAACGTAACCTTGTCTTGTGATTGGTAATATTAATATTATTAATGGATCGTATCGGGAATATCTGGTGAGTATACTAAGCTGAAATATTCAGCAAAAACGTCAGCAGCATCCGGTCCCATCTCAGCTTCCACATCATCCAAATGTAGTATATTGGAGAGCTCATTCGTCTTGAGTTTAGAATTGACAAGATCCCAAAAGTATTTACTATTACTTTGGATTGAAGATTCAACATTTCCAATAAATTCCCTATAACATCTCCTTGAAAGTGTGCTACATTAAGACCGCAGCTCTGAAAACAATTGATAATCGTGAATTGATTTGGTTGATTTGTACCTTTTATGTGCCTTTTAATGTAATTTAATTTAAATCTTTTGGGACTCTGCTTATGGTTAACGGTGGGCTACAAATACGCACTATGACACAAAGCCTTTAATTATTTTTAATCATTTATACGTAACAAAAACAACCCCTAATAAAAATTGTGTACGGGCCAAACCAACATCGCGAGTCGCTGTATATCTCTCTATCTGCATTCGATACATATTTTGTCACGTTACAAGTCACAGATTTTATAACGTTACAAGGTACACATTTTATGAAATTTTTGTAACCAGTTTCACTTCAAAAACAAAAAGATACCTCACAAAGTAGATAAGTAAACATCCGTGACTTATCACTTACAAATTTTCTTTTATACGACTTTCTACCAAGGAGTTTACCAGGACCGCTTCGCTAAAGACTCCAACAGTAGTCGACCATCACGTGGCAATTCTATCTTTCTTAATACCGATCATTCATAGTTTTAGTGTCCTGCTGGAATCTCCCTGTTCTTCACTATAATCATCCAAGTTCTCTGGAAACAGTTTTTTATGCTCATTTTACAAATATTAAAGTTGGAGCGCATATTTTCCATTAATTATATTAATTATCTGCCTTATGTCAAGAAAATATTGCAATACTTGAACTTGAACAGCAAGCGTTAGATCTAATCTTGCTCGTAGAGGCGGTAAATTGTGGATCTGCCTTATCTAAAACGATTGAATATTTTGGCCTTCAGCTTTTCTGCCCTAGTCCCAGGAAATGTACGTGTTCAATAGCCAAAACGAAGTCCGTCTCAATTTAAAGCCTTCACAAATTGCTTTATAAGGCGCAACTCGATATGAAAAAGTGGAAATTTGATTTTATCTTTCGTAACGTGATTACGTTTTATTTTCCTTAAATCATAACGTTTCTTAAAAGCCAATTTGTGTTGACCCCGTAATGATCCTTAGCTTTGCTCTCCCAATGACATAAAAGCAGTTTTGTATACACAAGGAAGTACACCATTAATAGATCGACACAAATCAACCACTGCTGTTCTTCGTACTTAATTTTTTTCAGAACACGGATATCGTCAGATATCCACTTTTCATACTGGTAATATGACCAATGAAAATTTAACGAAATTTTTGGTCCAACTTTTTTAAAACCACATATTTTAAACCTTTATTGAGTACAGAATGCATGAAACTAAGCTTCCACCCTTGCAGATCCTAACATATTTCAATACACCTTCAAGTGTAACGGTCAGAAAATGATCATATACTTGGTCACTAATTAAATGTTATCTTTCAATTTGTTATTTAAATTTGAATTATTTTGCAATCGCCATTCTGTTAAGAATGAGTTAAAATTTCGAAATGAGGGTTCATACTTTTTTGACAATATCCATTATTTCATTCTTTTTGCACTTGAAAAGTCTATAAGTTATCAATCTTGCCAAATATATGAATGTAGTGGATCCTAAATTTGATAATTTTATATTGTCACGATTTGTATTTTGTATCTATGACGCCACGCTTTACTTAGCCTGTAGGAGAGTAGCTCAGATTTAGGAACGCACTACGTCAAGTTGAGAAGAGATAATAAAGGAGACACATCGATATAAACAATAACAAGTTTATTTACAAACAAACTTAACAACGGTTAGACTGTATACTAATAAAGGCGTGTTTAAGATTATAGATGAATTAAGAGTTTACACTATATACAATTAATATGAAATGCATGTCTTCTCGAGGGAGGCTTAGTCCAAAGTTTTTCTAGCAAGCGACGTCACTATTTTATTAATAAAGTTAATAGCGACTGAATTAGTCGTTGTTTGCAGATTCCTTCGCTGTCGGCTGTCGGACGTTCCCTTTAAGTAGTTTGCTTTTCTGTTGCGGACTGCTTGTTTACGCAAAGCCTGGTAGATGGCGCTCGTAGTTGTCTTTTTCGGTTTCGTAGCAGAGACAAGTCGTAGTCGTAGTGGGTTTTTTCTTCCTTGAAAGGCGTGGTAAAACGGCGTCGACTTGATGTGCATTCGATGAGCTAAATAATGCAATCAAATATAAGTATCGTGAATATTTAATATGTGGTGATAATTATACTGACAAATGTGCCTCTTTTTGGTCGACTTGTGCTACTGTCTGCACCCATTGACCTGAAATATGACATAGGTACGAGATTTTTGGCAATCTTAGACAATTGACAAGATTTGATCCGGAATAGATTCTAAGGTTTGTTATTATTCAGTTATTTTTTAAATTATCTAATTCGTTGTCTACTGCTACTGATCTTTTATCCATATTATAAATTCTTATAATTTTATCTTCTAGGAATCCTTAGTCGAAGAACGGGGCAACTTCTGAACATCTACTAGTGATTCTTCGAATGGCTAAGTCCTGTATGGACTCGATTGGCTCCTGACTGGTCCTGGATTGTGATCCATGCAGCATGTTCTCAAGGTAAGGTTATATATACATTATTTACAATTTCTTACTACTTTTCTATACACTTCTTGGTATCGCTTACATATACATTTTCCCATATATTTATTTTATTCTATGTTTCTTAGTCGCTTTCCATATCTATTTTTGCTATTTATTAGGTATTCTATGTATCTATGAAATGCTTCATTACGTGACTAGCTTTATGTAAATTGTGTAGGACAGAGAAGCATTATACTATTATTTATATATCCACGTATGCTCTCTTTTAAAAACACATTATATTAACATCTTTTGCTTATATATTTCTCCAATATTTCTCCTTATGTATGCTTTACATAAACAACTTTTGCTTATATATTTCCTCACTATGTACTTTTCTTCTTATCTCAAAAACATCTTTTTCTATATTTCTTCTCACTTTACATAAACAACTTTTCAACTTATGTATGCTTATTCTATATTCTTCATGTTTTACATAAACATTTCTTGCTTATGTAACATTTCACCTCGGTACTTTGCCCTTGAGCTTCTTTGGTACCAAAATATTTGCTCGACTTCCTTCAACGTCAGCGTAGCTACTTCAGTCCCTATATGCTCAACTTTTCCATGCCTATTTTTTTTTGCAGTGACGTTATCTTTTAAACAATCCGTCATTGCAGTCTTATTTAGGCCGAAGAACACTTTATTTTATAATACTTCCTCGTATACACATTTATTCTTTCTGTATATACTCTCAATACACATTTTTAAGGCAACTCACATTTACTTGTGCTTTACTATATATATCTTCACATTTGCTTCACCTATTTATTTTGCATACATAGTTTACTACTCTTCTCTATTTTATATATAATATTTATTTCTCTATATTCAGTTTATTAACATTCTAAGTGTTTTTATTTATATACTTGTAGCGAGTACTTATTCCATATAATTATATTTTTCTTATCTTCGTCCTCTTCAGTAGTTTCCCCTGCTTGCTCCATGATTTCATTTAGTTTCTCCTATACAAATCTGTTGTATTGTTCCATATACTTAACTATATTTGTGTTTTCGGTATTGACTTGCACCTTCGCCAAAAATAACAGGTTCCACAATGTAGTTAACTTTTTTCTTTGCTTGTTCCAGGTATGAGCATAGACCCCTAGATGGCGCCTCTACCTTCCGTGACGCAGAGGGGGCAGGCGAGCGTCCATAGATTCAGCACATGTCCGTACTTTGTCTTTGGTGACGCCGACCGCCCGTAGATGGCAGCACTTGGCCGTACCTCGGCGCGTGATTCGAAACCAATATGTGCTTATTATATGTATAGATTTTATGCAATAGCTAAACTGACCTAGCCTGCGTTTATTAAACGCTTAATGATTTACTTGATCTAATTTAATTTATTACTGTTTTTGTGACGTGGATTCATTAAGATGGCGGCATTAGGCCCAATTAACACTAAATTGCTTGGACGCTTGCTTATAGATGTGACGTAGATGAATTATGAGTGTCACGACGCTCAATTAATATTAAATCACTTGGCAAGCGAGGGTGGCTTATTTTAAAGTTTTTCTAGCAAGAGACGTCACTATTTTATTAATAAAGTTTATGTGAGCGGAGTTGTCTTTTATTTAGGTATTCGTTCTGATATTTATAAGGTAAGTCTTTCTAGTTTAAGTCTATCACAAATTGCTAAGGCACTTTCACTACTTTTTAAAACTCCCCAAAAACTATCCCTTTACTGGAAATTCTGATACTTCACAAATTCGACTCTCTCTATACTTTTAGTAGCCCCCGAATGCCGTATACCTGTGCATACGTTCATCCAGGTTAGGTAAGGACCTGATCGCCCTATGCCTGTGCATAGGTGGTCACAGATATGGGGGTTGTGGGATAGAATAACTAGAAGTCGACGTACCTGTGTACTGCCCCGCAACTAGATTGAGCGGAATTGTGTGACCCGAAAGCCTCATGAACTTGGCGTTTGCCTGCGTATTTATATGTTACAAAATGCTGATGGCTGCATCATTAATGATTAAAATCGCTCCCGTCGACCGCTCAAGTTGTTTATAATTAACAGTGAATGTTTATATAACATTTGTCAAGTTCAACTTCAAACTTACGACAGGGTGATATTTAATTAATGCTTTTAAGTAGTTCACAATATCTCTCTTTTGAAACAAGAGTAGCTATTATTGGCTAGATTTCTAAACAGTCTATTTTTACTCTTTTCGGTTTGTTTTAGGTCTTGGGATTGTATATTTGATTTTTTAATTCCAACTTTCTGCTATTAGTTTACTTGGATTTCCTTGGCTTTAATAGAGCTTTTAAAAGTGTGTAAAGAGATGAAAACAACCTCATAATATAAGCTTGCTATATACCGTTCACTAATTGCGATGGCTGCAAAGTTTTCCTTTATTCATGGAAGGCTGATTAAGCTAATTAGATGCCAATATTTCTAAATCGATATTGCTTGTAAAATATGAATTCCCCTAGACTGATGTCTGTCTGCCAAAGAAATTTCATATAGACAACATAGTTAGCTATATATGGATGTGGCGTAATTAAATGATGGATAGTTTTCTGACATCGCATCGCATCGTGGATCAGAAAGGGGTAAAAAATAACCAAAGGCGAATTACTGGCGCAATAAAATGTGTTATTTGTAGTTGAAATATAATAAGCAGTAGTCATCGGAATGAAGTAAGTTTATTTCGTAGGAAGTAACTGCCACTTTTCAAAATTTTGACTTAATCGAAGACAAAATCATCTTTAAGGATGTATCTTTACTCAACAAAATCAGTCCGATGGATCGAGTGTTAACCCAGTAATGATCCTGCCTCGTCCCTCGTCAGCATGATATAACCAATGGCTGAACACTTAGCATATTTCAGTGATCGTTGTCCCTCGGAAAAATCGGGTGTCCTAGCCAGAGGAAAAACCCATTCGGGTCGATATCCATACAGTGGGGAACCGGATGTTCCCGTGGAATCATTTCTGTCCGTGCCTGCAAAGATTCAGTGAACAGATGCTACTTTGGATTTGTTTGTGATAATCAAAGACATCAAGAGAGCGCATGCCCGACACCTTGAAGAGTCTAAAAATATAGGGCCTCCGTTCCAATATGAGTGTAACCTGTCTGGACAAAATTTACCTAAATTTTTCTATTAGCTCTTGCAATTTTGCCTGCCAACAACGGCCAATAAATATTACGACTGAAGATTATTAAGCATTTGGCACGCCGCCGGGTCGGTGATGCGGCAAACCCAAACACCTGGTAGTCATAAAACTAATAGATGGGTTTGTATTTTGTGTTCCGTTTTTATTACAGATTAGGAAAAATTTCTAAGGAAGATTTTAAAACCCATCATGTTTGGAAAAACCTACTTTATTTAGTACATACCTACCTATTTATTTGTTCTATGTCTTTTGTCGGTTTAGTTGCGTTAATCTAATCACCGAGTAGGTAACAATATGTCTTCAGCTAAGAGAAAGTTTTTGAGTTTGGAGGAAAAAATAGCAGTGATAGAGGCGTCTGAAAAAAATAGTTATACCGTGCGAGTTTTGGCCGAAAAATTTCAAATAAGAAAGACTAAAGTTAGTGACATTTTAAAGAAAAAGAGGGAACTGAGAAAGTTGTATAGTGAAAGTGGAAATCTGCAACAAAAGAAGCGGATTAAAACTGAAAGTGCTGCCATCGATTCTATAGTGTACGACTGGTTTTGCAAAGTAAGTAGTAAGAACATTCCATTATCTGGACCTATAATCAAAGAAAAAACTTTAGAAGCCGCTAGGGAACTAAATTTGAACTTTAAAGCTTCCAATGGTTGGCTCGACAAATTTCGCTCAAGGCACAACATTAAATTTAGAGCAATATCTGGTGAAGCTGCAAATGTAAATCTTGACGAAGTTGTAGAGTGGAAAAGAAAATTGCCACGGTTAATAAGTGGTTATTCGCCTCAAGACATTTTCAACGCTGTCGAGACTGGCCTATTTTATCGAGCCTTACCAAGCAAAACTTTTACATTCCGCAATGAAAAGTGCACTGGCGGCAAATCCGCTAAAGAAAGACTCACAGTATTATTGTGTGCAAACCTAAAGGGAGAAACAGAAAGACCTTTGGTGATTGGTAAAAGTAGAAATCCGCGATGCTTTAAAAATTCTTACATTGATAAGCTGCCGATCGATTGGTATTATAACAAGAAAGCCTGGATGACCCGAGATATCATGATAGACTGGCTTCACAAATTTGATAGGAAAATGGAACGTCATAAGAGAAAAATTATCTTGTTCTTGGACAATGCAACATCCCACCCAGATATTCAGCTAACCAACATATCGCTAGTTTTTTTGCCACCCAATACTACAACACATTGTCAACCGCTTGACCAAGGAGTAATAAAAAACTTTAAAACCCTATATAGAAAGTATTTGATGAGAAGAATGTTATCATCTATAGAATGTTCTATATCAGTGGCTGAATTGGAGAAGTCCATAACGGCTGCTAACGCCTTAACTTGGATAGTTGCAGCATGGAAAAACGTTCAAGGAAGAACAATTGAGAAGTGCTTTATTAGGTGCGGATTTCTTAAGACAGATAGTGATGCAGAACAAATTGAGGAAATTCCAGAGGTAGAGGACCCAGAAGACGATTTACCATTATCAACATATTGCAAAGGTAATGGAGTTGACAATTTTATGAACTACGTGGAGATCGATGAGGCTTTATTAACGGAAAATCCAGAAGTCGACTTAGCTAGTTGTGTTAGTGATTATAAAGATAATGAACAGACGTCCAATACTTCTGACACTGACAGTGACGATAAACCAGAAAATGCTACAACTACTGTTATTAATATAAGTGATGCTTACCAGAAATTAAGAGACCTAGAATTATTTTTTATATCTAAAGATGATGAAATAACATGTCAAAAAATTTGAGATGTAATTTTGCATGTTGATTCAGAAATTGTAGAAAATAATGTTCAAAAGAAAAACAAACTAAAATTGATGATTTTTTAAGAAGTAATATTTTGTATACAGAGTATAAATAGATATTATATTATCATGTAATAGGTTTGAATTTGTTTTCTTATGTAGAATCACCCCTAAAATCATTCGAACATTGCTGGAATTTAGTAACAACTCTACACAACGGACGCCTCTCCACACCGGACAATTATTTTTTCCCGTCCATGTCCGTTGTGGAG